>ML816643.1:0-16273 GCA_009831015.1 Picea engelmannii
TCGGAAAGGAAGTGGGGCAGCCGAGGGACTGTTGAGTAGATCGGGGGCACACTTCATGGGGTGGGATGGGCATGTGGGGAATGAGGGACTGTAGGTTGTTAGTTCGAGTTGGAACCTGTGACGAAGTTTTTCTTGTTGTCTGAGATACATCAATCTGGTTAGGAATTCCTTTACCCGGGTGGAGTTTAGTCCCAGCTCAGGGGTGACCCACTATTGACAGTTTTGATCAGTGTGTCTAAGGTTGGGAGGAACGTGGAAGGTCTGCACGTAGTTGGTGATATTTTTACCAAGACAAGTGTCAATTGTGTTTTAAATTACATGTTGCATTATTATGTATGCATTTATTTTTATGGGTTTTTCCCGTGTGTGTTCCATGTGTATTATTATTATTATTATTATTATTATTATGTATGAATCTATGCATTTGTCGAGTTTCTACATGTTTTGATTTTGTATACATTTTAAAAATTTTATGTGCGTTAGCCCAATTGGATGTTGGGGATGTTACATGTTCCTTATTCTACCTCTGAGGCTTCCAAGCTAACCTTCAATTTATTAACTTCCTCCAAGGTCTCGTCCTCCAAGATCTTGTCTTGACAAGGTTTCCAATTTTCACTCTCCTTTTGAATCTCATTCCTACACCTCCAATGTGCAATCTCTCCTTCAGTTAGGTAGCTTTACTCATTGGAGCTCTCCTTCCTCTCTCCATTGGGAAATGTGTGAATATGCACTCCAACCTCATGACTCTAAAGGGTTCTCTCTTCCTTGATGATCCAATGTCTACAACCCTTATGTTAAACACATGCAAAAGTTCAGGTTTGACCTATAAATTATTAAACTCTCACTGTCAATTTTCCTTGGATTCCTTCTGATTTAAATAGTTCCTTCTTGATTGATTTCCTTCTTCTACATTACTTCAAATATGCTAACCTCTTATTGGAATTCTTGTGTTGGAATTGTTTCCTACAGTTCTACCTAACACCTCTTCTTCTATTACTTAGTAATTCTACCTAGGAATTTGTCTCTCTCTTATTATTGTAGTTGTCTTCACTACAACTATACCCAACAATGGATTTCTCGACAATTTATCCTTCTCATTGTGAACTTCCAAATTCGCAACAACATCTACCCAACATGTGGTTGGATATTTGTTTCTTCACCCTACAACTCTACCTAACAAGTCACTAGAGCTATCTCACACAATAGCGTCTACCCTGTCTCTCCTCCTTGCCCGAGTTGTACTTCTCAACAGGATGCTCCTTCTCTAATAGCACATAATATAGGCACCCTAGGGTGCCTGCCCAAATTTACTCCACCAAACCTTACAATGAGGATTGATTTAATACCAAATTGATGTTAGACAAACCCATAGGCCCCAGTGATATTTTCCTCCACTTGTATTTTACAAAAGCGAGGTTATGTCACCATGATAGTGCAATTCCACAAGCATTTTTCAATCATATTATACACCCTGAAACCCAACAATGAGAAGTATTCAAATAGTGGGTGAAACAAACTTACAAAGGAAGCCCAAAATTTTATGAAAACAACATGCACACAAGAAATATCCCTTTGAAAATTCATTGGTTCAACGAACATTTCATTAATTGAGGGAAAATATTACAAATTGGATATTATTTATCCTAATATCGTAATGGGATTTTAAAATCAATTCACTTCGATAACTTCTTTTGTAAATATGCAAATTTATAATCACTTGTTGGTCTAAGACTCAGTCAAGCCTCTTCTAGTTACCAAAAATTACACACAACTAGGCATAACCTGGGTTTTTTTGTCTGCTTGTTGTTTCCTCTAGCTTTCTCTCTTCCTATGCTTTCCATTGTCACTCTTCTTCCCACTTCTAATTATCACTTTTGTTGTTGTCAATGAGCTTCTCCTAATTTCACATCTATACCCAACTCTATTTGTTGGAACTATGTTCTTTCATTGAGCTCTTACTCTTTCCTTCTCTTCTCTGCAAATTTTCCTATCTGTTCATCTACAATTCTCCCAACCGCAACTAGAATCATTGTCCCTTCCTCACTTATTCTTCTTCTTCTCCAATACTTCCCCACCTCAAAAGGAATTTCCATTTCTTCCACAATTCTACCCAACCGTAGTGAGAATTGTGTTTTCTTTCCCAAGATCTTTGACTCTTCTTCTTCTATCAATTCTACTCAGTCACACTAGATTTGTTTTTCTTTCATCTTCCTTGCTCATTGTGGGATCTCTCCCTTTTCTTTTGGCTTCACTTTTTAACAAGAGATCACATTATCAATACCTCAAATGCCTGAATTTAAATGCTTACCACCCTATTAACTAGCTTAACATTCCTTCAACGCACCAATGATCATTATACATGAATGAGTCTCCCACCTTTCTAATCACACTACATGTCACACACACAACTACCCCAAAATAATTATTGAGGGGACATGCTCCACTTCCCTCACTTCATACAGTCATCAAAATTATTGTGGAGCCTAGCAGGATGACGGGTGATCATCACCCCAATTCCAATCATTTGATTCAATCAAGTCAATCCAATAGTTGGCGATGTTTGTTACAACAAAAATTAGCACCCACAAAAAGTGTAAAGTCCCAAGCACCAAGGTCTTAGTTTTGTGCAAATTAGGAAGGCTACCCACTATCACCTCAGTAGCTCTTCCTCTCTCTTTTTGTTGGCTCTTCTCGAAATCAAGAGGGGCTTCCCTAAAGGTAGGATTGTCAAGGCCATGGAGCAGAGGGGATTTAGGTGAGGTTTGAAGAGTAATCCTTGATAATAAAAAAAATGGTTATAGTATAGTGTAGAAGTGGAAATGGAAATGGTAAAGGGGATATGGAAAGGAAGGACAAGGGGAAACAAGGGAATTAAATTACGAGAGACTAATTCCTATCATTATAAGATAATGGAGTCATTAGACACTACAAAATGAATGGATCGATTTCTCACCATCAACTACTTTGAAGGTAGGTTATGAGGTAGAAAGACTAAGTTGGTACTTCCACCCACTTAGAAGAAAGCTTTGATTTGGTATATTCATCAATCAATTGTGTACCTAGGGAAAAGTGAACTTATTTGATACATTAAACCTCCAGGTGCTTGTTGGAAATTATGATGTGGAAACTCATCTTGGAGGGCTCAATTTTCCACACATTGAATTAACATAAAGGTGTTGTTTATTAGTGGAATTATTGTCCAATCAACAACTAGATATGATAGAAGAAAGGTAAATAAAATATAAATATGACAAGAAATATGGCAAGAGGAAGAAACTCCTCACATTTCTTATTCATAGATGAGTAGTGTTCTCATAACTAGGCCTTTATGTTAGAATGAAAGCAAGAAGTTCCTACAACATATTTACAACAAATGAATAGCATATAGAATAGTCATACTAAAAATAAAACAATAACTTACTTCTTCATTAATATTCAAAGGGTTTGATACACAAGGAAGTTCAACATCATCATCTTGAAGCTCCAATTTTCAATCACTTCTTTCACTCCACAGTCCTCCAAACTCCAATTACAAATGAAATGAATAAATGATTCTCTTTATATAGAGGTGGCTTAATTTCTCTTAAATAAATACAATAAATATCCAACTAACTTCATAACAAGTCAAAGAAATAATAAACAAATGGAGTAGTTAGATCTTGTTAACCATGTCAAGTGGATAGTGTGGCCACTACTCTCTCCAAAGGAGGTCACCCCATCCAAAAATAAAGAGGAATATACAATATAATTCTCATAAAGGGGGTGAACCACCAAAAATAGTCACAACACCAAGTCAAGATCTCATATGGTCCACATAGAATGTGCCCTCCAAAGTGCATGCAAGAAAAATACAATATAATATTCTTTGACATGGGAGGATGTGCTCCAAGGTCCACCTAGAAAATATCACTAAATGCACCCTCCAAGATGCATGAGTGAGAAAAAATATAATAATCATCCTCAAGTAACCACTCCAAAAAAAATAGCAAGATGTTGGTCTCCACATGTGCAGCCACCAAGAAGAAGATTCAAAAATAGAAAAGGAGACCAAGTATATCCATGTGAAATCCACGACCCTCCAAGGGAAACATGTCCTCTAAGAAAAATCCTCCACAACAACCTCCAAATAAAATAAAATTTATGCCAAGTCAGAAAGGTGAGGGTGCTCTCCAATGAAGTTGAAACAACCATATTTGACCATGCAACAATGAAGAAGAAGCACCAAGGAGAGGTGAACCATAGAAGAATGTGCCATAGAGCCACCTCATCCAACCAACAAATAATAAATTATCCTCCAATTAAAGTGTGCCCTAGGAGAATGTGCCAAGGATGGTTACACTCCATTAAAACATGTGTCAAAACCATGTTTTGTTTTGCAAATCCACCAGCCAGTTTCTCAAACCATGTGCACAAGGGAATGGTGCCCTAGAGAAGTGTGAAAAAGTAGTTATCAATAAACAATAGAATAATATTCCATAACCACCTCCATAATGATACTTATCCAACCAAGAGAGGTGTGACATAGAAAAGTGTGTCATCCTCCAATGAACAATAGGATAATGAATGCAAGCCTTGAAAATTATGCCAAAGAGAGGAGCGCTCCACAATAAATCTTCAAATAACCTCCAAATAACCCCTACAAGTGTTAATGGATGCCAAATGAAGTAGGGTGCTTCACCAATAGATTCAAGTAGCCACTAGAATGATTGAATCATCCTCAACATGTGTGCACAAAGGCTAATGCTCTAATATAATCATAGTCCACCTCCAAATAATCATTGAATGATTAAATCACCATGAATATGTGTGCCAATGAGAGGTGCACTCTACTAAAGTGTTGTACCATGCATATAAAAGATGTTATCCCTAGCAAAACTCCCAACCATGATACTGAAAAAACATAAATCCCAACCTAGTGCGCACTACCACCAAGGGCTTATTACATCAAAATACATCATCCAACCTTATAAAATGCTAGATCATCAAAAAATAAGCATGTACCCCCCTTCTAACTCAAACTTAGGAAAAATTACATCAACAAGGGTACTAACATCATCAAACACATTTCCATCTAAGTCATGTCTAGAAAACATCGCAATATTAAGTTATATCACCTAGGACAGTCCCATCAAGGCAACATGGATCACCCCACCACATCAACATCATAAGAGAAGGGAACATGAGAAAGTGCTAACCCATCCAATCATCAAGTATGCCCCCCATCACACATCCAAAACATGAGAACCATGTAGAACACCCCCTCCTAGTGAGAAAACAACATCATAACAACAACACACCTAATCTATAGGATGCTCCATGAATAGGATAACACATGAGGAAGAAAGCACTCATGTGTCAAGAGAGTGATCCATCAAGCAAGGCATGCAAGCAACATAGAAACCATGACCGTCCACCATCTACCAATAAAAAAAGTAAAGATCTTCATCCAAAGATCTCTAATGCAAAGAAGAGAAGAAGCTCAATGAAGGTGTATCTCCCCTAATTCCATCAAGAGTCCCAAGGAACCACCAACAAACTCCATTAAATGTCATGAAAATCACAATGTGGAACGTCATACAATATGAGGTGTAACAAGGTCCTCATGAGATTCCTTCAACGGAACTTGTGTTCAACATCCAAAATGTCACAAGCGCACCAATCCATCTATGATAAAACAACTAATGACTGAGATCTTATTGACCTATTTCTATTGACCATTGAGCCTAATTAAATGTGGGCCATTGTATATGATAATGGTTGATCTAAGGGCTATGATTAATGCATCCCAACCCGATGCTTCTACATTAAAAGGATGTTGATAAGGATGCACATTGGGAAATTGAATACTTGGAATCCCTGGGATACCATGATCATTCTCACCATGCAAAGGAGGTAAGCCATGGGGTGTTTCAAATACCTACTAATGTTTATTCAAAGTCAACTACAAATCAAGGTGAATTTCATGTGGGAATTTTTCTATAACTTGGACGGCTATTGAATTGGGTAATAATCCCTGAGTGACCCTTTCTTCAAGATATTTTCCATATGGTGAGAGCTAATAACTTATGGTGAACCAAATTGGAGTCATTTAGAGGTGTGTTTACGATCCTTCTTATCGAAGCTTATATACAACTCCTTGAAACCCCTTGTAACCAAACGTAATGTTTGCAACTATTACACTTTGAGAATGACATCACATCCTCCCATTTCAATAGTGAACATATTTGATTTGAGTAAATAATCCCACATTTGTAGTTTCATATTCTCACACTTACCACCAAACTCATCATACTGCCATTTGCTAGATCATGATTTGAAAATTGTGCACCACATGGACTTAAAAATGGGTTTCTTTTGCAACTTGACAATGAATACAATTGTGGTTGTTGCCTCTATCGATTAAGAAAATCACCTTTATGTTCTTGATATAGTCAACCACTTCAGGGTCTAGGGAGTTGAGATTCTTAGTAAAACATGGAGGGAACTTTGGGGTTCCTCCCAAGGAGGCTCTTGGGTGGTTTCTTCATGAGGATGAGGTGTAGCCTCTAGTATATCTAATTCTAAAGTGGAATCCTATGAAAGTTCCTTGGGTGTGTCTAATTGGGCCATATCTATGACACAGTATTTATGTTCCTTACATTTATGTTCTTTGAAAAACTTTTCATCACAATGATAACAGAGGTTGAGATGTTGACATTTTATTTCTTTTGTCGAGGTCAACTTGTGGAACCTTAAGGACTGGGAAGTAGATGGAGTGGTCATAGGCACAAGAGGGGGACGTGAGTGGGGGACAAAAGTGGATTGTTTGGTCTAGGTAGTTACCACCACCTATGCTTAACTCACTGAGAGTCTTCCAAATAAATAGTAGGGTGAGCCATATATACTAGTGGTTGAATCTCCGCCTTCATATCACTGATAAAACATTCTTTGAAAAAAATATCAATTGTAACTTTTGTTCATATTGCTAATTTCTTGAAGGAAGCAATAAAGTCTTCCACTGTGCCCATTTGGTACAACTTGGTCAACTCACCCAAAAATTAGTATATGTTTCAAAGCCAACATAGATGGCCTTCACAAAATGGCTCTAGGAAATGTACCCCCCATAGGCCTTCTTATGCTATTGCTCTTGATCCAAGTATAACTCACCCACCTTGAGTTTTAGTTGGTCATAATTACTACCTTTGAGGGAAAATAAGTGTTCCATCTAAGCAACCCATCCCATTGGGTCAGAACCATTGAACTTGTTTAAATCTACTTTAGGTAATCTATGTCACATATGGTATTGATTGTCCTAAAAGGGTGGCCCTATGCAATGCTTGCCTCCCATGGATGATTCATTAATGGTTGGCTACACGAGTGGCTCTTGCCAATGCTCTATTCCTAATAAAACTATTGTTGAAATCTTAGAAACCTATTCTTGTAGGTTGTCGATCTTAGAAACTTGTTCTTATTGTTTGTCGATATTAGAGACTTGATCTTTGATTTGAGAGACTTGGTTTTTGTAGTTAGGTGATCCTAGTATTCATGGTTGTGTCTCTAGTGGTCACCATGGGACCCTTAGGTCCACCACAAGGATTACCAGAGATTTATATTAATATCATCAACATCACGCAAGCACTCTTTTGAGATAAATCTCCCACAATGGTATGGGCGAGTCCACCAAAAAGGTTAACTAAGAGCTATACCAATGTGATTAGCGTCACACAAGGAGTATTTTGAGATTGGTCTCTCACAATGGTATGGGTTGGCCCTAGGGTTTTTTAACTCTTACTAGAGTTGTACTCTTATCTAAGTATTACTAATGGAATTCTCAATTTTAGGATATTCAAAGATATTGGCATTCCATTGCGCATGTTGCAAAGGATAGGGTTTGTAAGTTCCTAAGAGAAAAGGGGCGCCAAGCACTATATCTCTCTGATATACATTAGGGTTTGTAATAATAGTACTTGGTTAGTCTATCTCAATGTTAACTAAGGAGGACATACCATACCCTTAGTCGTACCTCCCAGTGCCTTGGTACATGAGATGATCTCCCCAAATGATGTGCTTGACTTACTATAGCAACAAAATGAAGAATAGGTTAATGTAAGGAGGGTTTTAGGTGTGCTTAGGGTGATTCCTATATACACGAAGGTACGTGGAAGATTGAATCCATATATATATCCTATCTAATGCGGTACTACTCATCGAGTACTAACATATGTGTACAATGGCGTCCAACCAGGTCACTCCATTTGTTTTCCTTGCATGTATGCTTTCCAACCATAGTTTCACCTATTGAACAACAAATCAATATATTTTAAGACATTGAAACATATCTCTATCCTAGAAAAATATTCCCTAAAAATTGGCCATGCACTAGCACATGAAAGAGCTTTCATATCACTCGCGGTGTACTTAATCAACAGAAACAATAAATTATGAGCAATATCAAAAGAAACATAAACCACATAAAGTAAAATAAGAGAAATAACAATATTGAACCTATAGGATATAAACCCTTATATTGGTAATCTATAAAGAGAGCAATGCTTTAAGGCCTCTTCTATCTATTGTTCGCTCATTACTCAGAGGTAGTTCACCACTAACAAGATCACACAAATGGATAGATATCCCACAATTGATCCATGTCTGAATTTTGAACTTTTCCTTATAGTGCTTATGAAATCAAGTTTTCAAGGGAGAAATGCTATTTGAATTGTAGATATGTATCCTCGCCTTCCATTGAAGATGATTTATATACTCATGACCTAAAAATATTAACTCTTCCCTTGAATTTGCCTCTAGAGTCACCTAAAGTTCCAATGTCGAATTCTTGTTTATCATCTAGGCTTCATAGGTAGAATGTTGACCTAAAGCTTCACATGCTTGTTTTGAAAGAGTTACTATGATTAAAGAAGAAGGGTGAGTCAAGTGTGTGTGTGGCTTGAGGATGTCCTATTTAGTAAGCTATTCTTAGTTTGACATTCAAAGTGCATGAATTCAAGGTATGTATATATGTATTTTTTGGGATGTTTTCCCTATAATGTAAATCACAACCTCTATGATTGGTTTTAGGTCAAAACATTTATGGACAAGAAATCGATGTATGGTCAGTTGGGTGTATTTTGCAAAGATATTTTGTGGGATTTGTTTAGAAAAAGAAAAGCACTATGACGTTGAATTAAAATGTATTTCATGGACTTATTTCCTTGTTTGTAGAGAGTCATTGTGGTTTCACCAAAGGTAATGAAATCTTTCTATATGTATGTGATGGAACTTGATGGTAATGATGTCGAATTCTTGGTAGAAATTCTCGTTATTCACTTTACTTCCCAATAATTTTGGCTTTGTTGACTTGCATTTCATGCTTTAAAATGGTGTCCCATGACCAAGGTTGGAGTTTCAAAACAAAACAAGTCATCTAATTTGATGGTTTTGACAACTCTATTACCCATTTCCACAGTTTTCACAAAGGATGTCCACAGTTACAAACATTTTTAACCGTATTTGATGAACAAATCACCTAGTGACAAACAATTTGCTCATCAAATTCCATCCCTCTCGTGAACCTCTGAATACCTGTGATACGAGTGTCCTATGTTAATGAATAAGTGCCATTGCCAACCCGTCATCAAGATATTGTAGGAATGTGGTAGAGTTCTAACTTCTTGTTTTCATTTCTTTTAATTAAGAGATAAAGCATGAAAGTACGGAATGATGTCCCATCTAGATTTGCTTAAGACAATAAAAAATTATTATTTGAATTTTTTTACTTTTAAAACTTTGGAAAATTTATGTAATTGAAAATTAATAAAAAGTCAAAATTTGAGTCTCCATCGAAAAGTACGAATGCCTATGTAATTGAAACGAGATTAATGCGAAGTTAAAGACATTTGACTCTCCATCCAAAAATATAGTACTCTGCCTACGACAAGTGCTTACAATAAATGAGAGAAAGATTTTTCTATTAATTCCTTCAAAAGTGTCATAACATGGTTAGGAATTCTAAAAATCCTCCAAGGAAGGTGAGCCACCTTGTCCCTCTATAGTACGATGTACAGAGTATTTATGAGCATTTACATGACTAAAATACAATTAAACAAAACATCTAATGATAGATCTTAACAACACTTATCACTTGGATACGTATTGGAGATGGTAATGAAGAATGGTGGGTTTGCATTAAAATATTATCCTTGGTAAATCTTTCATTTTTAACTGGAGTGAATAGACCACTTTACTATTCAATATTGATGCACCAATTTGATAGTTTCTTTCATTGGTACATACAATTAAAACTCATAACTTCCTTTTGATGTGTTCATGAATGTGAACATTAATATTGTAGCTTTGAGAATCTCTACCCAAACATAGGCTTCAAATTTACAAAGATCTCAACCCCATGTTGTGATTGATGTTTTTCATAACCTTTGGTAGCAAGCAATTCAGTGATGACGTGAATTTAATAGTGAAAGCAATAAGAATGGAGAGAGAACTCATTAAACACGCATGCCTTATGCTAAATGTTGTTATAAAAAATGGATGTAACCAACATAAAATATTTTCGGTCTATAAAAGTTTAAAGTAATGAAAATGAGGGAATACCAACCATTTTCATAAATTTTTACATTTATGTATGGTAATTATTTTTTATAAAACCTCTACACTCTCTTTTAAAATAGTAGTCATTGGTCCTATCAATTAGGTGCATGGATCGTTAAGAGGAGTGTTATCCTCCCACCTAAGTTTAATTCTTACATGTGACATGTTGAGCTCTTAATGAGTATATTGTCATAACAACCTTGAGTCCTGTGTTGACAAAGCCTCGATCTTATATAGAATAAAATTTACTCTTGGTATCATTCTTGGAATGAGAGGAAGTGCCCATTGGGTTTCCCAAGATATGCATTTCATGAAAATAAAAATAAAATAAAATAAGTGTTGATGTTTGGACAACATCGGGAAGACATTCTCCTAGATTAATAATTAATAATTAATAATATAATTATTGATTATTAAATAATATATATAATAAGTAATAATAATAATAATAATAAATAGTTATTTATTATCCAAGGGATGCATATCTTCATGGATAGTCTCCATATGTTCTCTATATATGGAACACTCATCATTGTAATAATACATCTATCATATATCATCTCATATGAAAAATCAACATGGTATCAGAGCGAGACTGGGCTTGACTCCCTCACGCGAGGGCCCAGGAAAATGAAAGAGAATGGTTTGCTTTGGAAAATACTTTAAGAGGAGTATGAGACGTTCATACTGAAGATTTGCGCGAAGATCATCGTTGTCTGAAATTTTCTTTTTTTTAGTTATTGCGCTAGTTGAAAGAGACCAATTTCTCTAGATTCCACAAAGCAAATCTTCTTGAAATTAGAGTGGATTATGGCCTTGCCACCTGATTCAAAATTTCACGGAGTGGTAGCTTCGATTGCCAACTGATTTCTACAGATGAAGCTCACAAACAACTAGCACCATATATAATTGGGTTAACAGTGTACAATGCTCAAGGACCAAGGATTCTATATCGAGAGCCTGACAACGACCAAGATATAATAGAGGAAGTGTATCGATGGAATACGCATCCCTATCAAGATATTTTTCAGATAGGATTTACTCCATGGCCTCAAAGTCCCACTCAAAGCTGGGCAGATTACTACAACCTTGTGGAGAATGTAAACAATGCAGGGATGTCCGGAGACCCAGCTACTCGTGGTTCAGTTTTTGTTAAGAACAATGAGATTAACTACATGGAAACCAATAGTCACAATAAATTGCACACTATATCGCTATGAGATATTTTCCCCAGGGGGAATCAACGTGACTCTAACCCTCAACAACGAATATCACTACGCAACACAGGGGGGAAATTTCTTTTGCTAGTGGCATTAGCCCTCAATATATTTGAACAACACGTGTATATTCATTTACACGAGCGCATGGATCGTGTATTGGTTTGAAGAGTGGTATATGCTCTTTGTATGTTTGCTTTGGTGTGTTACATTTATATTATGTGAGAGCCAATCTAGATGGATTCCAAGTTTGGATATGCGTTTTCACCTAGTACACGAATATGTTCGGATGCGGAGAGGAGCTATTAGACTTTAGTACATTTCTACTGATGAGTAGACTGTAGACATTTTGACCAAGCCATTGTCCAGAGCAAATTTTTTGTACTTCCGGGACAAGCTTGGTGTGGCAGAGAATGTATCCCTTGCTGAGAGGGAGTGTTTATGTTTGAGGTAACGTCATGAGACATTCTCCCCAGAGGGCCCTATGTGGACTAGTAGGATGGAATGTGGACTTTATATTAACGTGCCTCAAACAGTTAGATGAAGGAACCAAGACATTGATTTCACGAGGAAACCTCGATATGTCTTGGGGGACATTGGCACCATGAGGGAACCTCGATGTGTCCTAGAGAAGACATTAGTTCCATGAGGGAACCTTGATATGTCTTAGACATGTGTTCCACGAGGGAACCATGAGATGTCTAGTATAGACATAGTTCATGAGTGAAGCCTGAGGTTGGACACTTCAGGATATTTGGGTGTCCAATATACATTCATGTACCCAAGGATAAAAGGACGAAGCTAGACCCTTCAAGCAGAAAGGGTACATTTGTGGGGTACAGTGAGTCTTCGAAGGCATATCGGATCTACATCCATGGTTAGAGACAGATTGAGGTGAGCAGAGATGTTACCTTTGAGGAGGAGGTGGCCTTTAGGAGATATAGAGGATCTCACATGGATATTGATAGTGAGAGACAAGAAGATATGGTGCCTTCTCCCCCTCACCCTCTAGTAGTTTAGAGGGAGACAGTTGAGCATATTGATCCAATTGATCTCATTGATCCTGTAGCTCCAGTTGATATTCCCAAAAATATTGTAGTAGGTCAGAAGAGACCTGCATGAGCTCATCAGACTATGCAAGAGGCAGAAGGACATGCATCTCCTCATGTTACCTTCTAAGAGAGAAAGAGACCTCAAAGATATTCGTGCTATGCCGCAGCTATGAGCCACATCAATGATTCTGAACCTTCATGTTATGAGGAGGTATCTAGTCAATCAGTATGGAGAGATGACACCATCATGAAGAATGATGTGTGGGATATTGTTTCGAGACATGAGGGGAAGTCTATAGTGACTTCAAAGTGGATCTATAAGATCAAAAACATAGCTGACGAAAGCATCAAGAAGAAAAAAACAAGATTTGTTGTTGGAGGATTCTCTCATGTGGAGGGAATAGATTATGAGGAGACATTTGCTCTTGTTGCTCGATACACTTCTATCCAGATGATTTTTTCCCTTGAAACATCCATGGGTTGGAGACTACATCAGATGGATGTGAAGACAACCTTTCTCAATGGAGAGATTGAGGAAAAAGTATACATCAAGCATCTAGATGGTTTTGTGATACATGAGAAGGAGTCTCATGTGTGTAGGATGAAGAAGGCCCTATATGGACTCAAGTAGGCACCTCAAGCTTGGTATGTGAGGATTGATGGACACCTGATGAGTTTGGGCTCCAAAAAAAGTGTTGTTGATCCCAACCTCTACTACAAGGTTGTTAATGGTGAGTCCCTGATTTTGGTTCTCTACATTGATGATTTATTCCTCATCGGTACAGAGAGTCTTATTGTTGAATGCAAGTATGCGTTGGCCTCTGAGTTTGATATGAAGGACCTTGGTACGATGCACTACTTCTTGGGACTAGAGGTGTGGCAGAGAACTGATGAGATCTTCTTGAGTCAGGGGAAGTACATAGTTGAGATATTGAATAAGTTTGGGATGTTGAATTGTAAGCCCATGGCTATACCAATGGTGACAAATCTAAAGAAACTAAGTGTGTCTTATTTTGATTCCTACAAGATTGATCTGAACCTGTACATATACCTGATTGGATTATTGATGTATCTGGTTAACACTCGACCAAATATTTTCTATGCAGTGAGTGCATTTAGCCAATTTATGAGATAGTCGAGACAGACACACTAGATTGTTGCAAAGCATGTGTTGAGATACCTGTGAGGCACAATTGGACATGGTTTGAGATATACTTCCAGTATTGACATGAGATTGCAAGGATACACTGATTCCAATTGGACAAGGAGTGTAGTGGATAGGAAGAGCACCTCCAGGTGTTGCTTCACTTTGGGATCTGCCATGGCTTCCTGGTGTAGAAGGAAACAAACTTCTGTGGTTTTGGGAACTGCAGAAGTAGAGTACATTGCATTGAGTGTGGTAGTCTGCGAAGCAGTGTGTCTTTGCAAGCTCCTTACATATTTATTTGGACATGTGTTGGATTCCACCCTTATTCATTGTGATAACCAGAGCTATGTGAAGCTCTTAGAGAATCTAGTGTTTTGTGACAAATCGAAACACATTGAGATCAAGTACCATTACATCTAAGACAAGGTGCAGAGGAAGGCGGTACCGGTGTAGTACCTTTGTACATATGAGCAGGTTTCTAATTTTCTTACCAAACCCCTTACCAGGACAAAGTCGAGTACTTCCATAACAAACTTGGTATGGTATAGAATGCCTCCCTCACTGAGAGGGAGTGTTAATGTTTGCAACTTCCTGATACATTCTCTAGATCATACTCATGTGTGACTGAGTTGAGTTGATCTGTGAGGACACTTATCTGAGCAAGATAAGTGGGTTTGGGATTATATCCCAATGTCCCTTTTGGGGAGCGCATGAGGACACATCAAGGGAGTTGACCTTGACGTCACACACTATGGGGAGTTGAACTTAGTGTTTCTAGAGGGAGTAGCCTCTAGAAGTCCAGATCGTACTCCTTTGTGACTGAGTTGAGTTGATCTATGAGGACACTTATCTGAGAGGGATAAGTAGGTTTGGGATTATAGCCCAACGTCCCTTATGGAGAGAACACAAGGACAAGTCCCTTGTGGAAACACATGAGGACACGTCGATGGAGTTGACCTTGGCGTCTCACACTATGGGGAGTTGACCCTAGTGTTTCTAGAGGGAGTAGCCTCTAGAAGTCCTCATGGGAGTGCCATGTGTGATTGACCTTTTTCTACTACGGTGGTTTTGTACCACTAGCGAAGACTGTGTGTCTCTGGACAGTAGTTGTGTGCTACTATAGTGGTCGTGTACCACTGGCAATGACTATGTTACTGGACAGTAATTGTGTCCTACTAGCAACGGTTGTGTACCACTGGATATTAGTTGTGTACTTCTATGGATCAACATAATCGTGTTCTATTGGATGGAATTGTAGTAGATGTATGTTACTAGTTGATTTTCAAGGAGACTACCATATCACTTGGAGCATATCTGTGTTGCTTGATCGTAGAGATTGTGACAGATATTCGAGCTATCGATGGCATGGTAGTAGATGTGTGCTACTAGTTGATTACAGAGTAGTCAATGGACTACTAGATGAAGACATCAGGGAAAGATACCTCCCTAGCTAAGAGGGAGTGTTGATGGTTCAGCATCAAGAACATATTCTCCTAGGATTGGTCATGGTGGTTTGACCAATGGTGAATGGCCCAAGCATATTCTTCAAAGGACAGAAGACTCGATGTGCTAGTGTTCCTCCAATGTGTGGAAACATTGGGCATAATTTCACCCACGGGGGTGTACCTATAGTGAAATTTCCCGAGTAAGCATCGAGCAGACCTTCTCCTAGATTGGTCTACATACCAAGGGAGATAGGATACATTTATCACAAAGGTTTACTTGTGGTAAATGGGCCCAAGCATAGTCATTCCTTGATCATGAAAAGGAGTAATATGGACTCGAGGTGCTTGAGGTACTTTCCATGTGTTAGTTAGCATCGGGTTGACATTCACTCACAGGGGTGTACCTATGGTGAACGACCCTGGTATGGTCTTTACCTAGTGATGGTGATTTGAAAAGGAATGATAAAGACTCAAGATGCTAGACGCTATCACATGCGGACCTAGAGTGATATTGATCTCAAAGAGAGTCATTTGGCTCATAAGGAGAGTCGCATGGGGAGTTTCACCGCGATTCATGTGGGAGAGAGACATCTCTAAGGATTGATAAACATTTTTCATGAGTCTAGGGAGAAGTTTGTATACTTCAGAGACAAACTTGGCATGATACAGAATGTCTCTCTCATTGAGAGGGAGTGTTGATGTTTGGACAACATCAGGAAGAAATTCTCCTAGATTAATAATTAATAATATAATTATTGATTATTAAATAATATATATAATAAGTAATAATAATAATAAATAGTTAATTAGTCCCCGAGGTGTAGGACA
>ML816643.1:30013-48475 GCA_009831015.1 Picea engelmannii
GCATCGATAATCTGCTTCCCCCTATCATTCCCCTTGTCGAGTTCAGAGTCGGAGCATGCATCCGATTCATAAGCCTTCAACTCAGCTACCAGTGACTGCTTGGCCCGACACTCACTTGTGTTGTGAGTGGATCTCTTATGGAACTCACACCACTTCCCCGTGTCCTTTTTTGGCTTCGTGGTGTTGTCATTTGCTTGTGGCTTTGGCGGGTTGTCCTGGGCCACCCCTCCTTGGATTGGTCCTTTTTTCTATGGTTTGGGGGTATCTTTCCCTTGCTTCTGATTCACAGACCCAAAGTCTCGCTTTTTCTATTTGAACTCCTGCTCAATCTTGGCAGCATATCAGTACGCCACAACAAGCGAGGAGATGTCGAGGAACTCCATTTCCTCCTGAATGTATCTATGTAGACAACTGTGGTACTTTAACACCAAATGTTTCTCTGAATCTTTGATACCCAACTTTGTGCGTAGGGTATGAAACATATTCATCATCTCATGCACATCTTGGTCCCTTTGCTACCGCAGCGTATTCCATTGTATGTATCTGTCCTCATAGCTCCCCACGGGATAATATTGTTCCTTGATGGCATCTTGGAAAGAATTCCAAGTGGGTGTGGCCGAGAAGAGAGAGGGTTCCCCCTTGCCCTATTTCTCTGAGTAGGCTTCCCACCAGTCCTTGACATGGGGGGCGGCTTTGAGGAGTGTGAAAAGAATCATTTCTCGGTAAGAAAATTCATGAACCAAGAAATATCCTTCTAACAGATTCAACCATCTATCTACGACATCTGCATCTATTTGGCCCTCAAATATGGGAATGAAAAAGTTTACTTGTACCTTAAAAGGAGTGGCGCCTCTAGAGTGGCTGTTGGATGTCGATGCGCCGCTAGTGGGAATCCGTTGAAGAATCTGGGCAAAGTTGTCCATCATCGCATTCCTTTGTTTCTCAAGGGCCTCCTCAAGCAACATTTTGATAGGATCTCCTACTCCCTCATATTTATTTTCTTCCCCCATGGGTGGTCTTCGAAGTTTGCGAGGCTGATCTTGCAAAGGTTCAACCAGATCGAGCCCAAACTCCTTATACCCCGACCTCGTTGGGGACATGCAAAGAAAGATCGAGAATGAGTAGACCGCTCTGATACCACTGATTCGGATTTATGTAGGAACACAAAGAAATATAGAAATACACATAAACGCAGAGATGCAGCGGAAATAAGACTTCATTTCATTAATAACAAATGACTGAAAAATGCTTACAGACAGAATGGAAATAAACTAGCTAGGGCGATGGTAGCTTATCTTTGAGAAGAGATGTGGCGGCTACTGGACTATGAAATCTGTGTTACAATGAGGCTCGAAGGCCTATATATTATTGAGAAACAATAAAAAACCCTAAACATCCAAAAACCTAACCCTAGGAGATGAAATGCCAGAATATGGGCCCCGTTGGGGTAAATTGGTACATCAATTTCTTGGGGTCGTAACTTTGGGATACTATCTTCATTTGACGTACATGATACATCATTAGAAAGATCTATCCGAGGACTACATTGTTGACATCAAATATTAAGTCCGGAATGGACTCATATTCATCGAAGCATACATGCCCAAAAAACGTCGCTTAGGGCCTCAAAACAGCTCCGGAAGTTCAGGACCCGAAAAACTGCTAAAAATAGTAAATTGTGCTACAATTAAGGAAACTGAAAAACTAAAAGAAACAATGGTGTGGGTCCAAGTGGAATAGGTGGGTGGCCACCAATATCCACCTGGATCAGTTGCATCTTGGAAGAGTTGTCATGAGAATGGCCATATTTTCTTTGTCCCTTGTTGTGTGGGTTTGGGTCGCCTTTGCCCTGCTTCGACCGTGAGGAGTTTGCAGATCCAAACTCTCGCCTCTTATGCTTAAATTTGTGCTCGATATTGACAGTGTATCTATATGCTGACCCAATGAGGTGATGTCTAGAAACTCCATTTATGTTTGAATGTATCTATGCAAACAGTCATGGTATATGAGCACTAGATGTCGTTCAAAGTCTTTGATACCCAATTTGGTGTGCAGGGTATGGAAAATATTGGTGAAATCGTGTATCGTTTGGTCCCTTTCTTGATGTAGGGTGGTCCATCTAGTGTACTGGTCCTTGTAGCTTCCAACAGGGTAGTATTGTTCTTTAATGGCATCCCGAAAGGAATCCCATGTAGGGGAAACCACAAATATTGCAGATTCCTCTATGGCCCTTTTCTCAGAGTAAGTGTCCCACTAGTTCTTAACATGGGGGACGAGCTTGAGGAGTACAAAAGTAATGTTTTCCCTATCGAAAAAATTGTGGACCGAAAAATATCCTTCGAGCAGATTCAACCATTTATCTACAACACCCATATCTATAAGTCCTTCAAATAACGAAATATCAAAACTTACCTGTACCTTGAAGGGGTTACATGTCCGCTCGATGAAGATGCTTCTCCTGTGGGTAGCTGCCGAAGGATCTATGAAAAGTTTTCCATCATTTCGTTACTTTGTCGTGCAAGGGCTTCCTTGAGAAATATTTTAAAAGGATCTCCTAATCCATCATCTTTCTTTTCGTCTCCCATGGGTTGTTGTCGGGCTTGGCGCGACTGATCTGCAAACAACTCAATTGGTTTGAGTCCCAACTCTTGTACCCAGATCTTGTCGAGGACATGCAAGAAGAAAAATAAACGAAGAGAAGACCGCTTGGACACCTATGATCCATATTTAGGAGTGGAATGAACTGATTAACAGACTGAATACAATAAACACAGAGATATGAAGAACAACATAGGTATCCAGTGAACAATATCTTCTATTGAATAAATGAAATAGGCTGAAACTGTAAAACTGCATAACTGAAACACTTGGTCGAATGGTGGTAGCTATCTCTGAGAAGAGATGTGTCTGCTACACGCATCCATCTAAGAAGAATGATTACAATGAAGCTCCAAAGGCATTTTTGATATTACTCATGAATTCCAAAACGCTAGACTTCCAAAAACCTAACCCTAGGAGGTGAAACGCCAAAATTCATGTGGGCCCCTATGGGTAAGTTGGTACCTCAACTTCTTGGGGTCGTAACTTTTGCATACGACCTCTGTTTTAGGCACGTGATAGCCCATTGGAAAGGTCTTTCAGAGAAATACACATTACATCAACGAACTCTGAGTCCATCTAAAGTTTGACTGTGGCGATCCAAAAAAACATTATTTACCGGTCCAAAAAGGCCCTGGAAGTACAACAAGATGTGTTGACATGAAAACATACAAAATAATCCAATTAGATTAGGTGAAGGGTCACTAGTATCCAGCTAGAATATGTGTAGGGATTTAGACAACCCCAGAAGTGTAGAACCCACAATTACAAATAAGTACAGAAGAACGTGTTGAACTAAAAACATACAAGAGGAGCCAGTTGGAATAGGTGGGTGGCCACCAATATTCATTTGGATCAATATGAACACTCATCATTGTAATAATACATCTATCATATATCATCTCATATGAAAAATCAACAAAAATTAGTCAATGATCCATGATATATGTGGTCCCCATCCAATAATCATTATGCTTTTGTACTTTCTCTCCCTTTGGGTAATAGGGAAAGCTACTTTCCTTTGATATTAAATTGATGAGGTGGCATGCCAAGCCTCATAAAGAATGACCTTTGGCACCTTTTCTTTGGTTGAATATTGTCAATTGTATAGAGTCCTAGAGTGTTAATGGAGGGGTCTCCTATACATGGCTTCATGATATTGTGATTGTGATAAAGGGTGAGAACATTAAGGGGAGGAAAATTCACACTTGACTTATTAATTTCAATTAGGTAGGTCTCAAAATGGTTGATCATGCTCGAGGAAGAGAGAAGGAAGAGGGAAATTCCCTCCCAACCATGAGATCATGATATTACAATTGCAAAATAAGTAGAGAGGAAATTCCCTCTAAGCCTCTCAATGTTGTGATGTCAAGGTTACATATTTGGTAATCATTCTTAGGGAAGGAATATGTTGGAGGCCTCATGGTAACATGAGGCTAATTAGGAGGGCCCCACATTAGGCAATCATCTTTAGGGAAGAAAAGGGAAGGTAAATTCCCTAATGATATCATGATCAGGAAATGGATATCATGTTGGAAAAAGTAAAGAGGGAAATTCCATGTCGATTGGGTGGGCCCCACATTGTTGATGATATTTCTCATGTGAATGTACTACTTGATCCCCACTGGTTGGTTGGAAGGTTAGTGATAGATAAATTAGATTTTAGTTCACTAAGATAAGTAAGAAAAAAGTAACTAAGGTTTAGGTAAAGAAGGGAAGAGAGGAACATGTAACTTGCACTCACTAGTGGATTTTTCCACTGATGAATCCTACACACAAGGCAAGAAAAAACACCTTCCTATTCTACAAGTAACAAAACCTTAGACCTAACTCACAAAGCTAGTGAAATAGCTTATCTACTTAATTAGTTCAATGAAATAAATCAAAGCATTCAAGTAACAATGTTAAACCAATAACACGCAAATATGGGGAGGGGGGAGAAAGGATTACCTAATAAAGTAAAGAAGATTAAATTATATGTCCATGAATTTGAGTGGTGATATGTCTCTAAATCCTTTCTCCTTGGGTGCATTCCTCTTCAACACTCTCTTATGTCAAATGGTCTTCAAATATGTTGTCCAACAATCCTCCAATGGTTCTCCTTAAACCTGCAAAGTAAAGGGGGAAAGTGGACACATCGTGTGACAAGTGGGCCTTCCTTTGTGTAAGTAAAACCAATCCAAGGTCTCTTCAAATCTCCAAGACTAATAAAAAAATCAATTATCTTAATCCAAAAGCTAGATAAAAAATTCTATAGATCAAAATATAGCAACCAAATGTGAAGGAAGTCATTTTGTAGGTTGATCAGATCCTTCTAGGGTTTTTACATAACAAAGTGGTCACATTCTAGAATAATCCAAAGACATCCATGCTTTGGATGCCTCAATACTAATAAAAGTGGGCTAAATTAACTATGGGGCATTCCTTGATCAAGTTTGACAAAGTCAAGGGGGTGTATGTGGGTTCCATACTTGTAATTGCACCCAACATGCAACTCCGGGAGAAACAAAAATTGTGCTCATCAACCCCTACACACAAATTTTGAGGTAGAGGAAGCACCCAAAAACAAAATCAAGGAAAATGATCAAGATTTCTAAGTTCCAAGACAAAGTAGGATACTCCATACAAAATAGGCCACATTGTAATGCACCTCAGGGCTAGGACTACTTGATGCATGCAACAGAAAGTGCCACCATAACATATGCCCCCTAATGCATGAGGTTAGTAGAGCATCACAAGGTCGAAACAAATTATGTTGTTTCTTCATCAAAATTGATATTTGAGAGCCTATGGGGCATCCCCGTGATCATTATTAGTCATCCTACAAACATATTTAAAAGTAAGATTATCATCCTTTATTTAATGAATTCGACATTCCCATCCTCTTTATGAGTCAAGTCAAGTGCAATATATGAGTGGTTGATGGTGCAACAACATGGGAAGGCTATGCCATGGTATACCATATATATAAATGGATCCATGACTCAAGTAGAGAGATACCATACCAAAGTACATTATATCTAAGTAGATCATCATTATACATCCTCTAACATCAATTGTCCAACGTCGCCAAGGTACATGACAACAAATTGAAGAAGATGAGGCCCCAAAGATGAAGGGACTCAAACATGTATCAGGAACTCAAATGTTGACTAAAAATGGATCCAAATAAGGGTTCCAATGTTGGTTGAAATGAATCACAAATGTCCATGGCCTTCATGGAATCTAGAACACTAACACCACTGAGTATGTTTCTCTACAGGTGATAATGTATTGAATTTGAACATGGGAGAAAAATTTATTCAAAAATAAATAATGAAAATCCATGCTAGATGCAAGGTAACATATATAAGAGTATGATCTATAGGAGTACATATATTAGAGAAAATTCAGTGATGCATCCCTTCAACCAACACAAGGTAAGAATATATGATGAATGATTAAGACATAGATTGCATTGAATGGAACTAGGAAACGTGGGAAGAGTGATGCAAGGAATCCCTTGACATAGAGTAGACATGTAAAGACTTACATGGGAAACATTCCACTTCAAAGGAAGTCATAGGGAGAAACTAACTCAACCAAATGTGCAAATTAGGCATTCTTTTATAAGGGTGAGTAAGAAACAATTGGAAAATTGGGTGAAAAGAGATTTAGTTTTGATAGGTGAATCAAGATTTGTCAAAAATGAATGACTAATGTTATAACTAGGTGTATGGACACAAGTATATGACTCTATGTAGATGCTCTAGTCAAGGGAGATACTAACAGCCACCAAAAAAAGACTCGTAGGTTCTTAACAAAATGGGAAAAGTCTCAAACTCATAATAGTTCCAATATTTTCCCCCAATTATTTTTAATGGTTTCTTTTGTATGTTTTCAATGTTTAAAGAATGAAAGATTCAAGAGAAGAGGTAGGCGATAACATTGCGAGCAATGCATGCCCCTTGTCAAATGGAGATGGTTTCCATGTAGTTAACGTGATAAAGACAAAAAAAAAGCAACATATGGAAGTAAACAACAACAACAAAAATGTGCAGCCTCAAACAACCATGGGTGAAAGTCCTTATGGGTAAGGCCAAAAAGAGATAAGAAAGGAGAATGAAACTCATAATGAAAACTCAATCTAGAAGGCCTCTTTGTCTAATTGAAAAAAAATTCATATTGGGTGCCAAACGCAAAGAGGTGCTACTCTAGGGAAACCCCATCATAGGAAGGCTTTACCATAGGACGTGTTGAAGGGGGAAAGATAGGATAATGCACCATTATCCAAGAGAGTGGATCATACAATACATTTAGGTGGAAAAAGGTTCAGATGCAACATTACAAAGGGATATCCTAATTATATATGTCAATTCAAGAATACACATGGTAGGATCCTCCCTAGGGGTGTAATGGGGGGATGAAGGGCCCATTAGAGTAATAATATGTAGTTATGGTGGTAATTCAATGTAGAGTGGATTGGTTCCACTCTGGTTGTTATTATTAAATAAGGACTAGTAGGTAGTTGGCATGGAATAAATGTAATATGGCCTCATTAAAGAAGGTCCACTAGGTAGTTAGCATTTAGTTATGATTAGGGTTTTCTATATAGTTATAAATAAGAATGGATTTATCCTTATGAAGCATGTATTGTGGTATATTGTATTGGAGCTTAGCTCATTGGGAGGTTTCCCCCTCAAAGAGGCAAGTGAATAGGTGTTAATCCTTCTAAAAAAGGATCATTGTATGGTGTTGGTTTGTTTCACGCTTGTGCGTGTCCTTCTTCACATTGGGATGTTAATACTTTGGGTTCGTCTAGATTTGACCAACAAAAATCCTAAAGCATTGGCATATCAATCCTTAGCCAAGGATGAAGAAGGTCTCACCCGAGACGTTATGAGGATCACATACACCATCTAGTCTTGTGTCTGGGATGAAGGGATAAACACACATAGATCCATCCGAGTTGACATTCATATAATGAATTTCAAGTTACTTAACAAATGAAAAAACATAATCGAAGCAAAATATTCCTATAGACACATAATTGACACATCATAGGTTCAAAATCGATGAAGCTTTATTAACATTCTCATTCCATCAGTCCCAGGGATACATTAAACAAATCACATATCAACAATAACTGACGCTCATATTCCCTCACATAATTCCCCATATTTATAATACATTGCACCATGCGCATCCTTTCATACCTTTTACATATGACATACACATACCTTAAACCAGAGACATTACAATACTACAAAGGCTCAAAGTGAGCTCTTGAACAATGAACAACCAACAGTAACTCAATGAATCAACAAACTTCTCTTTTTCATCCTTTCTTCCTTTTATATCCTTCTTGACTCTGGTGCCCTATCTCTTTCAGTTATGCTCCTCTCGCTCTACTGACTAACAGTCCCTCATGATTTTTTCACCTGCCTACATTTCATGAAGCCTTTATGGAATCAGAGCAATCTTAACTACCTTGCTAGCTCATCTTTTGATAGCTCCATGTTCCCTTATGTTGTTGGCAGTAATCATTCAGGGAGATTTCTTGAAGATGCATTTCTTGATTCCAGCGTGTGTCTTCTTGATTTCTGATGCGCATTGGCAGAAATGAACTTTAGTGTGCATTAACAAAACTTGTCAAAACTTGATCTGACGCATGCTTCTTTTCACTCCTCACACATCTTCTTTGGCACGTGAAAAAACTGGAATGAGCGCACACAATTTTGTTTGTGTGTGCGCATGACATTTACCCAAACATTTGGGTGCCAACAAGCCCCCACCACTATTACTTAGCTTGTTCTTGAGCTAATTTTATCATGGAAGGACCGTCAAAATGGACAAAACTAAGCTCCTGAGTTCTTGCATAAACTCCTTGAACTGGTGATCAGGCTCATTGAGTTGAGCCTGAAGATCCTGGGTAATTTGAACAACTACATTAGCTTTAAATGATGTGACTTGAGGAGTTGTTAGGTCTGTTGCGTTGATTTTATCAATTAAGGGGGCGACAACAACCTTCACATCTAAGAGATTTGTGAACAAGATCAATGCCTTTTCGGTCACAAAAGTGATGAGCTCTGATATACTTTGTTTCTTAGCCCGTGTTGTAGTGATCTCTTTTGTCTTTGCTGCAATAAATTTTATTGCAGTGATGCACTCCCCAGGAAGTAAAGAATCCAAATTTCTCTTATGTTGTGCAACCTCAACCTCACCTGCGCGAACTTGATCATGGATAGCATTCAGTTCTAGGGGGATTTGTAAATGGTTCCACAAATTAAATCTATGATTGACTATCTCTAAAAAATCATGGGCTCGACTTCCACCATCCCAAATGGCTGCTTCTGTTGTTGTAATTTTGTCTCCTCTGATGTTAATTGTTTAATCTGCACGTGAAGTTCTAGATTATGATATTCCAGGACATGAATGCACTCGACAACTACTTTAATTTTCTGTGGGGATGAAATTTGTGGCTGAAACTATTAATGTTGATAAACCTGTGAGTAGGCCTTGTTCATATCAGTGAAGACATCGATGTGACTGGCTAGCATGGCCTCATATTGGCCCTTAGTTTCTATATGCGTAATTACTTCAAAAATATGCAAGGCCTGGAAGTTTTTCCGAGCAATTTCAACTTCTTGGCATGCACAGGTTTCCTTTTGTAATTGGGATCTTGTGGTTGCATGACTGGAGACTTCCTAGTCAAGTTGAAGACGTAAATGGGCCTTCTCTTGGGCGATATTTTTGTTTCGTTCCCCCAACTCATGGACCATAGCAGTGATAAATCCATGTATCTTGGAAGAAGGGACTTGTGACATATCGTGTTTTGTCCTAGCCGAGTCGGACGGGGTCATGGTGAGTGGGTTGACACTCAACACTCTGTGTTGGCCTGCTCCATGAGCATTGATGGATTGGCATGTTGAGGGTGGAGATTTCGACAGTGAGGGTAAAACCGATTGTTGGCCCAAAGTGTCCACCTTCTTCACCATTTCAATTTCAAACACTTGTTGTTTGGCCAACTGCACGCGAATATCCTTCATCATCTTGGCTATTTTCCCATTCTGTGTGGGGGAGATGATATTCTCCTGCCTCCTGGTGGTTGTACACTGACGTTTGCCTAAACTGGGTCGGACCTTGGTTTTGGGTTCCAACATATGGTGCTTCCTTACCTTAAGGGTTTTGATATTAAATAAAGCATGATATTTCTTGATATATTGTTTTTTATTCAATTTTAAGGGTTGAGGATCATAACAAGTGGTATAGAGCTCTTTACTGGGCCAAAAATGAATCGTTATTTTCTTCTTTCTAGTTTGTAGGTTTTCAAAGGGAAAAGTAGGGTCGTGACACTCAAGCCCGTTCTCATAGTTTTCCATGTATAATTTTCTTAAACTAATTGTAGATCTAAGTTCCCTTAAAAAAACACCCAATTTCAAAAAATAATGATTCAAATATGGCTTCGAGAGTGAAGATATCATTGGTCTAAAATAAGATTTCTAGGGTTTTTTTGTGATGACCAAGAATATTACAGAGAATATATGTTTTGATAGAGAACCCACATTGCAGCAAAACCAATGTCATTCGATATAGGATTTTTGGGGCTTCAATTTGGTATATTATATGACATACTTCTACTCAACATTTAGCATGCTACAACCCTTGCAAATTTCTACCCTCAAAACCCTATCTCTCATACTCACAATAGATTATGGAATTTTACATATATATTAGCTTCTATCATTGAGGAATATTCAGTGATGTACGTACAGTATGTGGAAGAAGGCTCTCCTGTAAATTTTCTTCAACTTGTTATGGATTATGAAGAGCATATAAAAAAATGGTTAGTCAAAGTACTTGGAATTTCAACACCTTGAAGTAGTTCATATATTTTTACTTTGATGGAGCACCAAGTACAAAATCTACATGAAGCCTATGAAGCAATCCAAAGGTTGCAACTTTGGAGATAAATAGAGGAGGAGAATACAAGAGAAATTCATGTGTGGTATGATATAGAGGATGCTTGTGATAGCATGGTTGTCATTTATGGGAAGACAACTACTTCCAACTTCTTTTTGAGGACTCTACTACCTCATGTAGAGAACATCATTGAGGGAAGTTAGAAGTAGTTTATGAATACCAATTTGTCAACTTTCATATTCTCCAGTTGTAGTGTTCCTTCTAGATCCACAACTGAACTTTTGCAGTTATGTGGACAATATTTTGGTTATGGAGGGTTCTCTTTATTTGGATCCACATGATCTTGGTGGGAATTTGGAGCACCATACTTAGCCATTCATCACACTTAAGAGTCATTAGTTTGGAGTCAACATGATCCCCTCAACATGGGACTGGGGTTTATGGTGGATCTTCTTGAACTACTTTAGCATTGAGGCTAACACATGTACATGGGACCCAATTTTATGGATGAGCTTCTTAGACTACTTCAGTGTTGTGGTTGACCCTTGTACACAAGACCTTGGTTTTCTAAACTACTTTAAATTTATGGTCAACACCTTTACATATGACCTTGGTTCTCTAGACTATTTCAATGTTGCGGTTAACACCCATACATGGGACCCTGCTTTATGGTTGTACATCCTCACTAAAAGTGTTGATTTCAAAGGGGGGTGGCATTATGGGATCCTCCCTAGGAGAGTAGGGGGGGGGGAGAGCCCATTAGAGTAATAATAGTGTGTTTATGGAGACCATGCAATGTAAAGCGGACCAGGTCCACTTTGATTATTAAATACGACCCACTAGGTAGTTAGCATGTAATGAGCCCTCATTATATAAGGTCCACTAGCTAGTTATCATTTGGTTATGATTATGGTTTTCTAGCTAGCTATAAACAATGATAAAGTCTTCCTTATGAAGCATGTATTGGAGCTTAACTCATTGGGAGGTTTCCCCCTCGAAGAAGTAAGTGAACAAGAGTTGATCCTTCCATGAAAGGATCATTGTATGGTGTTTCCCTACCTTAATATTGAATAAAGTGTGAGATTTTTCTATATATTGTTTATGATTGAATTTTAAGGGTTAAGGATCATTACAACACCTTACTGAGCCAACCATGGCTAAGAGAATGATCCATAGGTACAAAAATATCCATTTCAAAGTATTGAACCCACGAAAAATCGGGTTAGATTCATCACGAGCTATAAAATTCACGTTAGTGTTCTCAACTTTAAACTGGTCAACAACATTTTTCTCCAAGGAAACATTAAAGGGCTATGTTAGGGAAAATTGGGTTGAGGTATCCTCATTAAGGTAAAAATTGGGTTGAGGTATCCAAGAGAGTCTTGTATGTGTGGTTGAATTCTGGATCGCTTTTGTAGAGAAGTAGCCAACCAAAACTCTCGTTCCCACAAGAGTTGAGCACGGTGGTTATCGCCACAATCGGTGGTCGGATGAGGTAGTCTGCAACATTATTTGTGTTTCCCTTCTTGTACTTGATGTTCAAATGAAATTGTTGCATATATGTGGACCACTTATGATGGTGATCATTCTGCAACTTCCCTTGTGTCTATATGAACTGTAGGGGTCGATGGTCTATGTGAATGATTGTTTCCTTCCCTAAAATGTAATGCTTCCATTGTTGGCAAGCCTACATAATGGAATACATATCTTTGTCATAAGTGGGATACTTTCAGACTGTGTCAGATAGTGTCTCACTGTGATATGCCATTGGATGCCCCTGTTGAGTAAGAACTTCCCCAATAGCATAGTCAAAGGCATCTGTCTCGATCTCAAATGGTTGTTGATAGTTTGGTAATGTGAGCACTAGGGCACAACATAGGCGATGTTTCAATTCTACGAACACCTTCTGTTGAGATTCTGACCAAAAGAATTTTGCTTTCACTCCTCCCTTGGTGACTTGAATCAAGGGCCAAGTGATATGAGAGAATCCGAACATGAAACTACGGTAGAAATTAGCAAGACCCAGAAAGCTGCGAAGCTCTGTTAGAGTGGTTGGGGCTGGCCAATCCTGAATGACTTGGATCTTGGTTGGATCCACATGCACCCCGTGCTCATCAATAATGTATCCCAAATACTAAACCTGGGTCATGCCAAAAGTTAACTTCTCCAAATTGTCACACAACTTGTGTTTCCGCAGTGTTTGGAGGACCCGTCGGATGTGGTGGAGGTGCTCTTCCCAAGTCTAGTTGAAGATCAGGATGTCATTCAAGTACACTGCTACAAATGAGTTAGTGAATGGCCGCAAGATGTCGTCCATCCGCGTCGTGAAGGTTGCGGGAGAATTCATCAACCCTAAATGCATGACCAACCATTCGAAAAGGCCCTCCTTGGCTTTGAAGGCAGTCTTCCACACATCAGACGGTTCGATTGGTACCTGGTGATACCCGGACTTCAAGTCAATCTTGTTGAAATATTTCACCCATTTGAGTTGGTCCAGAAAATCATCGATCTGTGGGATCGGGTACCTCTTATGGACAATGATCTTGTTCAGCACCCGATAGTCAATACAAAGTCTCCAAGTACCATCCATCTTCTGCACCAACAAGATCGGGTTCCCACAGGGTGATGAAATTGGCTGGATCTAACCTTTCTGTAGTAGCTTCTGAATATGCCTCTTGATTTCATCGTACTCCATAACATAGCACTGATAGATCATTCCACTGGGAAACGATGCACCTAGGGTTAGATCGATGGGGTGCTTGACCTGACAGTGCAGAGGCACCCTTGCGGGTGAGGTGAAGATGTCCCGATACTCCTCCATGACCTTGTCCATTTGTTGTTGTCGTGCGGAGGAGCCTTGTTTGGTTGTCGTGGCCATAGTCTTCTTCTTTCCCCTAGGGCAGATCATCAGGAAAACAAATTTCCCAATTTTGGAAATGAGATTACTAGATTGTTTTGCAGTAACCAAAGAGATATTGGCAGGCCGTGGTACTTATGGTATCCTGTACATCTTATTTCCAAAAGTAACAATAACAACGCGAGGTTGGGACTCATACACAACATGTCTCTTCCACAATTATGGTTGGCCTAATAATAAATCACAAACATCAAGAGGAGAAATGTCACATAATACCTCATCATTGAAGGGCTTGATGTTGTAGGGAAGGTGGCACTGTTGGTTGACGTGGAGATACCGTCCTTGGTGAAGCCACTCGATGGTGTACGGTTGTGAGTGTGTTGTGGTTGGAAAGCCTAACCGCTTCATGAACTCTATTGAAATGAGGTTATTTTGGCTCCCAAAGTCGACCATGAACTGTAGTGAGGAACCCTTTACCCACATCTAGGAGTGGAAGAGACGCTCCTCCTCCTCTGGATCTTTCGGTTCTTCCTTTTGGATCTTCGTGGGGGAAACGGTGGCGTTGGGCTCCGCATCGATAATATGATTCCCTATGTCATTCCCCTTCTCATGTTCTGATTCAGTTTCAGAGCATGCATCTGATTCAGAAGCCTTCATCTCGGCCACTAGTGACTGCTTGGCCTGACACTCACTTGTGTTGTGAGTGGAGCTCTTATGGAACTCACACCACTTTCTCGTGTCCTTCTTTGACTTCGCGGTGTTATTATTTTCTTACGGCTTTGGCAAGTTGTCTTGAGCTTCCATGCCTTGGATTTGTCCTTTGTTCTACGGTTTGGGGGCACCTTTCGCTTGCTTTTGTTTCGCAGATCCAAAGTCTCGCTTCTTCTGTTTGAATTCTTTCTCAATCTTGGCAGCATACTGGTATGTCGTACCAAGCAAGGAGATGTCGAGGAACTCGATTTCCTCATGAATGTATCTATGCAGACAATTGAGGTACTTTAACACCAAATGTTTCTCTGAATATTTGATACCCAACTTTGTGCGCAGGGTATGGAACATATTCCTCAGCTCATGCACATCTTGATCCCTTTGTTGTTGCAGCGTAGTCCATTGTATGTACTTGTCCTCATATCTCCCCATGGGATAATATTGTTCCTTGATGGCATATTGGAAAGAATTCCAAGTGGGTACGAACAAGAACATAGAGGGTTCCTCCTCGTCCTTTTTCTCACAGTAGGTTTCCCACCAGTCCTTGACATGGGGGCCGACTTTGAGCAGTGAAAAAATAATCTTCTCCCGGTTGGAAAAGTCATGAACCGAGAAATATCCTTCTAATAGATTCAACCATCTATCGACGGTGTCTACATCTATTCGACCATCAAATATGGGAATGTCAAAGTTTACTTGTACCTTAAAAGAGGTTGCGCCTCCAGAGTGGTTGTTGGATGCAGATGCACCACCAGTGGGCAGTCGTTGAAGGATCTGGGTGAAGTTATCCATCGTCGCATTCCGTTGTTTTTCAAGGGCCTCCTCGAGCAATATTTTGATAGGATCTCCTACTCCCTCATATTTATTTTTGTCCCCCATGGGTGGCCATCAGGATTTGCAAGGTTGATCTTGCAAAGGTTCAACCAGATCGAGCCCTAACTCCTTATACACCGACCTCATTGGGGACATGCAAAGAAGGATCACGAAAGAGCAGATCACTCTGATACCACTGATCCGAATTTATGCAGGAACGCAACAGAATACAAAAATAACCATAAATACAAAGATGGAGTGGAAATAACACTTCATTTCATTAACAACAAAGAACTGAAATTTGTTTACAGACAGAATGGAAATAAACTAGCTAGGGCATTGGTAGCTTATCTCTGAGAAGATATGTGGTGGCTACATGCCTCTGAACTCTATGTTACAATGAGGCTTGAAGGCCTATATATTATTGAGAAACAATGGAAAACCCTAAACATCAAAAAACCTAACCCTAGGAGATGAAACACCATAATATGGGCCCCGTCGGGGTAAATTGGTACATCAATTTCCCGGGGTCGTAACTCTGGCATACTATCTTCGTTTGACGCACATGATACATCGTTAGAAATATCTATCCGAGGACTACAAATTCTCACAACGCATATCAAGTCTGGAGCAAGCCCATATTTCTTAGAGGTTTGATGCCCAAAAAATGTCGTCTAGGGCTTCAAAATGGCTTCGGAAGTTCAGGACCCGGAAAACTGCCAAAAATAGTAAATTATGTTATAATTAAGGAAACTGAAAATTTGAAAGAAAAAATGGTGGGGGTCCAAGTGGAATAGGCGGGTGGCCACCAATATCCACCTATATCATTTCTCCCCCCTTAGGAAGCAATGGTCCCCATTGTGTTGAGATCCTCCAAGAGATGAGGAAACTTTTGTTGAACTTGGTCCCTTGTGAGCCACTTGACCTGGTGAAGGAGTTGGCCTGCTTTGACAACTCGATATAGTTGGATCCTCTACTGGAGGGTGTTATTGATCTGTGTGTCCATAATGTGATCGATTGTGGCTTGTTCCATTCAGTCTGGGTTTAACTCTGTTGGTGTGAGTTGTTCTGCCATGTTGGATGTGGTCCCAGTAGAGGTGGAAAGTAGGGCCGAAGGCGGTCCACGTTGAGCAATGGGTGCAGACCAATGAATGGTGGAGTATTGAGCTCGAAGTCATTATCCCCTGTAGCCTTGGTGATGATGTATGACCACTATCGGAGCAAGTGAATCTGGAGGTGGGGTCCAACGAGGTGCTCCTTCTACAAATGTAGCCATACTTTGTTGCCCACTTGGAAGTTGTGTTGCACCCGATGTTGATCATGTCGTTGCTTGTACTTAGCATTGGTTTTGTCCAATATGTCCTGAACCTGTTGGTGAATGTGTTGAATGCGCTCAATGAAGTTGTTTGCCTTGGCAACTTCAGACTGGACATGAGTCGAATCAGCCTGAGTAGTTGCAAGTGGCATGGCTACGTCAATGGGACATAGTGGTTGGAATCCCAATCCCACCTGAAAGGGGTTGTGGTCAGTTGAGTTGTGGAGGGCCCGATTATACCTATGTTGTACATAGGGGAGGCTCTCATCCCATGTGTGTAGATGCTTTGAGTTGTACATGCACAAAATGTGTACGATCATCCAGTTAACGACCTCTGTATGGCCATCATTTTGGGGATGGAAAGCTATGGACTTGGTGAGCTTAGTGTCTAGCATTGACCAGAGGCTGGACCAAAATGTACTGAGGAACCTGTTGTCCCGATATGAGATGATAGACTATGGGATCCCAAAGTGTACTCACACTCGTTCAAAGAAGAGTTTAGCAATGGCTTCTGCTGCGATATTCTTCTTGCAGTCTGTCATAATGGCCATCTTCGAGAATCTATCGACGACCATGAAAACACAGTCATTTCCATGCTTAGTAGAAGGAAGGCCCAACATGTAATCCATGGAGATGGATTCCCAAGGATGACTAGGGGTATGCAGTGAAGTATAGATGCCTTGCTTCTTGATGGTCGATTTGGAAATGGCGCAGGAAGTGAAAGATCTGATGTACTTCTCGACATCCTGTCGAAGGTTTGGCCAATAGAAATACTTTTGCAGTACTGCCACTATTTTCTCGACCCCAAAATGCCCAGCGACCCGACTGTAGTGCGCTTCTAAAATCATCTTGGAACGCTCACTTGAAGGAACACAAAGGTGTCCCAGGTGACATAGTAGTGCATCCTGGAGGTGAAAATTTGAAACTCGGTTACCCTCCAAGAGAGTCTTGTATGTGTGGCTGAATTCTGGATCACGTTTGTAGAGAAGAAGCCAGTCAGAAGTCTCGTTCCCACAAGATTTGAGCACGGTGGCTATCGCCACAATCGCTGGTTGGCTAAGGCATTCTGCAACATTATTTGTTCTTCCCTTCTTGTACTTGATGTTCAAATGAAACTATTGCATATATGTGGACCACTTCTGATCGCGACCGTTCTGCAACTTCCCCTGTGTCTGTATGAACTGCAGGGGTCGGTGGTCTATGTGGATGATTGTTTCCTTCCCCAAAATGTAATGCTTCCATTGTCGACAAGCCTACACAATGGAATACATCTCTTTGTCATAAGTGGGATACTTTCAGACTGTGTCAGATAGTGTCTCACTGTGATATGCCACTGGATGCCCCTGTTGAGTAAGAACTTTCCCAATAGCATAGTCAGAGGCATCTGTCTAAATCTCAAATGGTTGTTGCAAGTCTGGTAATGTAAGCACTAGGGAACAACTGTTATAACCCTAATTTGCACCATACATGCTTACTTGGCATCAGGCCATCTCAAATCCCTTCTTTGCCAAAGCATTGTTGAACAACTCTTTAAAAAAATTCTTTTATAAGGGCACATGCGCCCTACTCCATTACTGCACGCGTGTACACACTAGCTGACCTAAAATAGCCTGTGTGTACCTACAAAAGCATGAAAAAAGGAAAGTTGTCGATGAAATACATAGCTTTGAGTGAGTTAACTGAATCTTCCGGCCATGCATGGCTGAGGGTTCGTTCAAATACCTAGCTTCTTCTAGGCTATAAAAGAAGGGTTAGGGGTCTTATTTGGAAGAGGAGAATAAGAGTAAAGAAACTCTACCCAATTGCATATTCCCATTGTCCCAACCCTTTAGCCATCCTTGTGCAAAGAGAGATACAAAGCAAAGAAGTTGGAGGACATTTGAAGAGGAGCCCAGGATCAGGTTCGCGGAGCAGTGGATGGTCTCGACATTGTAAGTTGATTCATTAAAGTTAATAATAAAGAAATGTTTTTCCCGTCCCACTATATGTTTGAATCTCTAACCCATTAATCTGTAGAACAAATGCATGTAGAGTTTGTTGCTTGTTTTGTACGCAGTTTAGTCTTGGAAGGATAGTTGCTAGTAAGCGATCAAGCGTGAAGAAGGATCTACATCGAACATCCAGAACAAGGTATGTTCATTTAACCATGTATTTGCTTAAAAGAAATGGGGATTAGGTCTGGGACGACGGTAGAAAGTAGGATTCTTTCGATCTTATTTGCATGCATAATATAACCCTAAGTGCTAATCCGTAGGGGGATTTCCCATCA
>ML816643.1:64737-74955 GCA_009831015.1 Picea engelmannii
GTATGGACGTCCCGGCTGAAGGTCCACCCGAGATGGTCCTCCGTACTGATTCTTTCCATGGAAGCCGCGTCAAGTCTCCAACTTGCCAGGGAAGCCTGCACACGCCAATTCAACATTTAAGGGCTCAACTACCCCCCTGGCGCAAGCCATGAAGAATTAAGGTAGCGTATGACAGTAGAATGCAGGCCAGATGTGATTGAGGAGATGCCTCTGCTGGGCGAAATGGGGAAGAGCATATGTAGGCATTTTGGCCATTTTTGGTATCTATCGATGGTTGAGCTAAGCTCCCATTTGTAAAGTTTTGATGAAGCGCTGGTTGCTCTGGTTAATGTATAAGGCATTTGAGATTTCTTACTTTATGGATGTCAGGTTCCCTTCCATTTCTTTGTTTACTGTGTTAGAACAACTCGGAATTGGAGGATCCAGTCGAGTTGTGGCTGTTATAGGATGATGTAGGTTGGATCACTGTAATAGTCACATTGTTTCTAATCGGTTCCTGTGATGTTCTCAGCGCTGAAATGACTTGGAATTGAAGGATTCAGTCGAGTCACCTCTCAGCTCCTTGAAACTCTGGACCAAGAGGATCTTGGCTTCCGATTTTTTCGTCCTCAAGCTTCCGAAGGCCTGTTGCCCGAGGCAGTCTTGCTCACCCTTCTCACAAGTCTTCCTTCTTCCACCCTTTATTCATTTACTGACAGAAGTTGGATCAAGACCTCCCTTGCTTTCTACATACCAGGCCTAGTTTACCGAGTTAAAGCTATATTTTCTTGAGTCTTTACCCATCTGATCACCCCATTAAACAAACCGTGACATAAAAACTGATGGGCGTCGGGCTCTGCTCCTGCAAGTGATCCAGGAGTGACTTCTGATGCTAACAGATTCATATAGGGAACAAGCCCATAAACACAAAAAGGCAAGATAGAGAACATAGGTATAATGTTGTGCTATTGTGAATCTCAGATATAGAGGTTACAAATATAAAACTAGAGAATAGAAAGACCTAAATCCAATACTAAGAGGATATTGAAAAACAAATGATTCAAGCTCCTTCCCGATGAATTCACCATTTTGTTGATGAGATTTTCATAAGATTGTAATACTTTATTCCTACTAGTTGATTGGAATACCAATAACTAACAAATTAGATTTCACTTCACCAAGATAAGAAAGAAATAAGCAACTATGGTTTCAGCAAGGAGGGAAGAGAAGAACATGTAACTTGAACTCCTTGATGGATCTTCCAATGTTGATGTAAATTGCACTCCTTGATGGTCCTATCCTAACCTCCCTACTTTAGGTTATATAGGAGTTAGTCAATTGATGTATGCAACCATACTCTTTGGATAAGGCCCATTAAATAGTAGTGGATAGTTATTAAATGTAAGAGGGTCCACTTTATAAGGCCCACCAGGTAGTTGGTACTCATTAATGATGGGACCACAAGTAGTTAGGGGTTTTCTATTGAGAATCTATTTAAAGAGAATAGGAGGCTATGGAATGTTTTGTCATATATTGTTGTATTTGAAGCTTTGCTCAATGAAAGGTCACCCCATCTTAAGGGGTAAGTGAACATTGCTTTATTTATTTTGATTATCATAATACAATGGTCTATTTCACATATTTCATCTTATTTGTTTCTTGTATTTGGTTCATCATCATTTATAATCTATGTATGCCTAGTTTGAGTTTCAATTCTAAAGGTTAAGGAACACTACAAGTGGTGTCAGAGCTCTTTATTGAACCAAAACACCACCAAATTTTAGTAGATTTGTTTTAGGCTAGAGACATATTCCAATATCTTTAAATAACATAGAGATCTATCATTTGGTGATTAAAATTATGATATGGAATAATACATGCAAAAAATACAATTCGTGTCACCTGGTTGGACACCCTTGTAACCTCTGTTGTTTCCCCTTAGAATAATACTACATTGGACAACGCATGTATGAATTGTCTTTGATGTACCCTTGGGTATATATAAATCCCTTTAAGTGCACTTGAAACTAGTGTTACATAAACTTGCAATCGTCATGTTGCTATAGTACAATGAGAACAACCCTCGGGGAGATCACTCTCTCATACTAGGGTATCAGGTAGTACATCTAAGGGTATGGTCTATCCTCCTTAGTTGATGTCATATTCAGTTGAGCACTATTGTTGGAAACCCTTTGGTATATTAGAGAGATATAACACTTGACACTTCTATGTTATTATGACCTTGCAAACCCTAGACTATGCAATTAGCCAATGAAATTCCTACATCTTTGCATTCAAAAGGAATTTGGAAATTCTATCAATGTAGTAATATACAATAGGGAGTAATACTCCCATCAATGTGTAAAGCAATTCTAGGTTTTGTCAACACCATTGTGGGAGACCTATCTCAAAAGATTCCTTGCATGATGTTGATCGCGTGTATCTACCTCTCTAGTAACCCTTTTTGTATGGACATGATAGTATAATGTTTGTGTTATATATAAAAATACTTCTTTCAAGACACTAATCATAGTGAGATAAGTTGGAAATAACACTTCAATGTAATCGTAGGTGGTCCCATGGTCCATACTCGCAACATGGCAAACACAAAGAACCAAAACTAGGACCTTCCCATTGAGCCCCAATAACTTGAAGCCAAGGTTTATGACATTGATTCTTCAGTCAAAGATCTTTCTAAAGATATGAAAAACCAAGTTCAATTGTTGGGATTGATAGGTAGGCACTAGGGTATCTAGATATCATATCCACATATTTATCCCACTATTGGGAAATCTTCAACAAATGAAGTGTAAGACACTCACACACTCTTTTTGGATACCCATTGACCACCCTTTCAGGATCACAATTCATGGTGCCACTTTCCAAAGGTATACAAGAACAAGGTTGATGGTTCAGATCCCTCGATTTGGGTTGACAAATGGAAAAATATTTCTCTCTCCATGGCATCATTGATGACCCATAGAAACTAAAAGTGGGGGTCTTATATTATACATAATGTTGGCAATGTTGGAAATGGTATAAGAAATATTATGGAGTCTACATTGCTTTATCCTAATTTGTAAAGGTCCTTTATGCTCACTTTGAACATGACACTCACTACCTAGGTTGCCTAACAAAATTACACCAAACCTGCACAATTATTAACTATATTACAACCTTTGAGAAATTGGCAATTCACACAAATGGCCTTTTTGATTCCTTTTTTAAAGAATGCTTCATTAGTGATCTCAAGGAGGCAATTATAGCACACGTCATGATGCAGTGCCAAACCACATGGTTGGAAGCTTGTGAAAGAGCTAAAGAAGTTGAGATGGTGATCAATGCCCAAACCAAAAGTCCTTCATTCACTACTTGCACTGGCCTTATTGTGGAAACTACCTCTAGCCCCTCCAACTCTCAACCATTGAGAGTCCAAAAATTGTCTTAGGAAGAGATTGTAGAATGCCAATGACTCAAATTTTGCTATAATAGTGATGAGTGATATTTCAAAGGGCACAAATATAAAGAACATGAATTATTTCAAATGGATGTATCCCCACAAGATCACTCATAAGATATCTCAGTTGAATACCTCATGAACAAGACTTCAACGATGCCACCCCTCTCATGGATGATGAACCCACCTTGTAAGCTCCTTACAAGAAACCCCATATTTCTCTCCATGCCTTATCAAGTTTCTCTGCACCCCAAACCTTGAATTTGATTGGGTACATCAAGCATCATAAAGTGATTGTATTGATTGACAATGGAAACACCCACAATTTTTCATAGGAGAGTGGCTGAAGAAACCCATTGTCATGTTTGTCCTATACCTAATTTTCAAATTATGATAGACAATGGTTATGAAATTTGGTAGCGAATGTGAAACTCCAAATGGGTGAGTTTAATCTCAAAACCCACTTGTTTTCTATTGAAATGGGCAGTTGTGATGTAGTTCTTGGGACGAAATGGTTACGCACCTTGGGACCTATCACCATGGATTTCAAGTATTTATACATGAGATTCACTAAGGAAGGGAACAAACATACCTCAAGAGGCTTACATCTAGTTCCCTTTAAATTATCACCTCCCATTGCACAAATAAGTTATGTAGAAAGGTTATTCATGAATTATTTCACTGTTCAATGATCCACAAGTAGTGGACACTCCCCCATAGGAGATTCACCTTGATTTGTAGTCGGCCCTCACTAAACATCAATAGGCATTTGAAACACCCTAGGTTTACCACCTTCACGGGGAGAGCATGACCATGGTATTCCCTTGATTCCAGGTAGTCTACCACCCAATGTGTGTCATGATAAGCACCATTTTGCATAGATGAATAAAATAAAAAAGATAATTTAGGAATTGTTAGAGTTTGGATTCATACATCCCAATACTAGCCCCTACTAATCATCAATGGTCATGGTATTAAAGAAGGAAGGTAATTGGCACATGTGTCCTAACTTTCAGGCTCTTAATTAGTTAACCATCAAAGACAAGTTCCCCATCCCATTGATTGATGATCTATTGGATGAACTTCATGGAGCCAAGTTTTTCACTAAACTCAACCTTCGTTATGGATTCCACCAAATATGGATGAAATAGGTCGACAACCCTAAGACAACTTTCCACACACATGAAGATCATTATGAGTTTCTAGTGATGCTCTCTAGCCTTTACAATGCTCCACCCACCTTCTAGAGCCTCATGAACACACATTTTTTCCCTTACCTACATAGTTTTGTGTTGGTATCCTTCGATGATATCTTGATCTACAACAAAACTTTGGATTCCCACATAGAGCATGTTGATAGTGCCTTGCAACTCATGTGGGACCACCAACTATTCCTAAAATAAACCATATTTTCTTTTGGGGCTTAAGAGGTTGAATACTTGGGTCAGGTTGTTTGTTAGGATGGAATATGTGTAGATCCAAGAAAGTTGCATCTTTGCAATATTGGCCTCACCCTTGGACATTCAAAATCCTATGTGGCTTCTGAGGATTTACAAGCTACTACAGGAAGTTTGTAAAGTATCATGAAATTTTATTTGCTCCCTTAACTTCACTACTCAAAATGAATGCCTTTGTATGGAGCAAGGCAACTAAGAAAGCTTCTCATCTTTAAAGGATGTCATGTGCACTACTCTAGTATTGGTAATTCTATATTTTACTAATACTTTTGTCTTGGAATGTGATGCCTTGAGTAGAGGTCTTGGCATGGTTTTGATGCAAGAAGGGCATCCCTTGGAATTCACTAGTAAGCAGTTGTGTGATTGCAATTTGGATAAATCCACATATGAGAAAGATATGATGGCCATCCTTCATGCAATGGACACTCGAAACCCATATTTCATAGGGAGGTATTTCTAGATCACGACCGACCATCATAGTCTTAAGTATTTTCTAGAACAAAGGTTATCATCACTAGAGTAATATAAGTGGGTCATTAAGATGTTGGCGTATGATTATGAGATTATGTATAAGAAGGGTAAAGAAACTATGGTGGCTAATGATTTATCTAGGCAATTTGAGGAGGATGGATCCTTCTTTGCTTTGTCTTTACCTATTCTAAGTTGGATCAAGGAGTCTATAGAGAATGGTTGGAAAACGACTCTATAGTTCAACTCATCTAAAGGATTCATGAATATCACAACCCACCTAAAGGGTATACATGGAAACAAGATACACTTAGGTATAAAGGGTGCATTATTCTGGTAAAGAATTCTACCTTAAAACAAAGGGTCTTAGAGGAATTCCATTCATCACCTAGAACATGTCACTATGGATTTCATAAAACCTATGAAAGAGCTAAGTGCTTGTTCTTTTGGGAAGGCACAAAAAAAACATTCAAGATTTTGTAGCAACCTATGAAATTTTCTAATGAAATAAGGGTTAGACCGTGAAGACACTAGGGGCATTGCAATGACTATTAATCCCATCACACATATGGATTGGCATCTCTATGGATTTTATAGTGGAACTCCTAAGTGTTGGTAACAAATTAGTGATCTTGGTCGTAGTCGGTCGTCTTTCCAAATATGCTCATTTTTATGCCTTATCACACCCATTCCCTCCCCTCTCCCCAGGTTACCCAAGTCTTCATGGACCAGATTTTTAAGTCACATGGGATGTCCACTTCCACTGTCTTGGATCGAGACCCTACATTCACCAATAAATTTTGGTAGGAGTTGTTTAAACTTCAAGGTACCCAATTGAACATGAGCATTGCATATCATCCCCAAATACATGGTCGAATCGAAGTGGTCAACAAGTGCTTACAAACATATTTGTGATGCTTCTCTTTTGAAAAGAAACACCAATGGGCATAATGGCTTCCCCTTGCAGAATGGTGTTACAATACCACTTATCATGGAGCCACCAAAATGACACCATATGAAGCTGTCCATGGCCAAACCCCCTTATCAATGATTTCCTATTTACCGAGCACCTTTAATGTTTAGGCAGTGGATAACACACTTCACACTAGAGAATCCATTCTCCATAACTTGAGGACAATTTGATTATGGCTCAAAATAGAATGAAACAACAAGTTGACTAACATTGCTTAGAATGCTCTTTTGCAGAAGGGGATCGGGTGTTTCTTCACCTTCAACCCTATAAGAAAACATCACACAAAGATAAAATACCTAGAAATTAACACCAAAGTTCTATGTAACCTATAAGATCATCCAACACATTAGACATGTGACCTGCAAGCTGGCTCTTCCAACCTACTCTAAGATTCATATAGTCTTTCATGTGTCTTGTTTGAAGAAGGTCGTGGGATTTAAGTGCAAGGTGTAAACCAAATTACCATAACTTGATGAAGAATGATCCATTTGGCTTTAGTCGAAAGGGGTATTGGATACTAGAGAGTATCAATTGCACTAGAGCATGGTCCAAGAAGTACTAATCTAGTGGAAATACATGTAGCCAAAATATGCCATGTGGAAACCAATAATGATTCTATAGCAATTTCCTCATCTCCAACTGTGAGGACAATGCTGCTTTTGAAGGGGGGGGCATGTTAGGGTCCTACCCTAACCTCCCTACTTTAGGATACCCAGGAATGAGTCAATTGATGTATGCAACCATCCTCTTTGAACATGGCCCATTATATAGTAGTGGATAGTTATTAAATGTAAACATGTCCACTTTATAAGACTCACTAGGTAGTTAGTATTCATTAATGATGGAACCACAAGTAGTTAGGGTTTTGTTATTGAGAATCCATTTAAAGAGAATAGAAGGCTTTGTTGAGTATTGTTTTAGTTGGAGATTTTCTCAGTGAAAGGTCACCCCACCATAAGAGGAAAGTGAACATTGCTTTCTTTCCTTTGATTATCATAATACAAGGGTCTATTTCATATATTTCATCTTATTTGTCTCTTGTATCTAGTTTACTACATTTATAATATCTGTATACTTGGTTTATGTTTCAAGTCTAAGGGTTAAGGAACACTATAATTCTGTTGATGAGATTTTTCATATGGTTGTACTACTTGATCCTCACTAGCTAATTGGAAGACTAGTAACAACAAAATTAGATTTTACTTCACTAAAATAATAAACAAAGAAGAAACTCGGGTTTTAGTAAAGACGGAAGAGGAGAACCTATAACTTTCACTCCTTGATGGATCTTCCAATGTTGAATGGATGACGAAAAGAATGATGTCAAAGCTCCAATAATCTTGTATACAAGACAATAAAAAACACCTTACTACTCTGTAAGTAACACAACCATAGATATAACTTATAATGCTAAGGGAAAACCCTTCTAGATCTACTTTACCAATACAATGAAGGAAAGCAAATGTGGTGAACCAAGTTGGTTCACTATGTAAATATCCAATATAAATAGGACAATACGCAATAATCCATTTAAGGATAATAAATATATTTAATAATAATGTATAAGAATATGATATGAATAAGATGATCCTTACAATGAAGAATGAGGGCTTGCTTATATACCCACGCAGGGGTGACCTTTATCAATAGTCATGTCCTTGAGACTTGTCCTTTCATTATTAATAATAATAATTTATTAATTATTATTTAATCATTATCTTGCTAATATCTATTTTATATGTATATTTATGTTCATAACATTGCCCCCCCCTTAAAAATGCTTTGTCCTCAAAGCATATTAATGAAAGGCTTGATGACTCTTTTTTTGACTTGTAATATCTTGCCATCCACCGTTCTGGGAGTTATCATAGTTGGCGATATCAAATGATACAAGTGACGAAGAGTTGAGCAGAATCATCGAATTGTGAAAGAGTCTTCCCACCCTAGTTCGATCTTCTGCGAAATTAGGTGTTTATAGGGTTCTCGTTTTGGATAATATTGATATTCTAACTGGTTAATATATCTACTCTTATGATTTGAATGTCGAGAGGCAATTATTATAACATGATTTCCCCTTATCATACTTGTAGCATTTTCTTCTTTTAATTTTGATCTATGATTTTCTTCACGTGCCGATGTTGCGTTGTTAATGGCTGAATTTTGATTAGTAAGTATATTTGGAGCTTCCATCGTTTGTACTTCGACACTCGACGTTGTCTTTTTTTTAGTTGATTTTCCATTTTCTTGAGCAGTAGTTTCTTCATTACCTGATTTGTTGGCATCTTTAATGTCTGGATTTTCAAGTTGCTCTTCTTCCAACTTTTTGATTTGTTCTAGTAGCCCCTGATTAAGGTTCTTCAAATGAGAATTTTCTTCTTCTTCCTCTGAGAGGTTCTTCTTCAATTCCTTTTCGAGATCCTGCTTTTCTTGTTCCAATTTCGAATCACATTGTTTTTTTTCCTTGACTTCTTGATCTGTGTAAGTAGTTTTTGACTGTGGTCTTTTAAGCGAGAGATTTCTTCGTTTTTTTTCCGCAATAACTTCATCAAATTCTTTTTGCATCCTTTTCATTGCTTTTTTATTTTCTTGACGTATTATTTCTGAGATATCGTTAAAGTATTTTGGTTTTACGAAATCTGGCTCTAAGGTAGTGTTCTGAAATGCTATCATCTTCTCCTTATAGGGGAATGTCACAAACTTTTTCTTCATGTTTAATATGAAGGTACCTAGACTTTTAAACCAGGGTAACACGATGACGATGTCAACTTCTTCTTGATACATAGTTGTAACATAGAATTGAGATATATATTCATATTCATCAATTGTCACTTGTAACTCTTTAATTTGAAAAATATCTTTCTTTTCAAGTATATTCGATTCTGAAATTAATAATTGATTTGCAAAATCAATATTAATGTAATTTTCATTATAGTCTAAGTTGATAAGGATGTTAACTTCTCTTCCTTGCATACTCCCCTTTAATGTAGAAAAACCGTAACATACGATTGAACAACCTTCATAAGTAAATCTTCCTTTCGCCATTTACTATGATCCCTTTGGATTTGGTTTATATTTTGCGATAAATGAGACCTTAAACTCGATAATTACCCTTTTTTTTATAACTTATTATATATACATATATAATTTATTGTATATATATGTTTATTAATTATATATATATATATATATATATACAAATAAATTATAATTGTTTTATATAATTATTATATAGATTATTATAATTATAATATATATATTAATTATATTAATTTTGACTTATGAAAAGTCGCAAGGAAGGGGTATGATGGGTCAGAAGGATGTTAAACGAAATGAGGAGACAGGGTTTGTTGGGACGCGGAGACAGGAACAGAGGACGAGGGACGGGTTGTTGGGAAGTGGGTGTCGGAGTGTGTGGGGGCGCAGAGTGGGGCGCAGAGTGAGTGGGGACGAGGTTACTGTAGTTTAGGAGGGGGTTGAAGTGGGTCCGCAGGGGGTGTGGGCATGGGGGTGTTGGGTAGTGAGTCGGGAAGGTGAGAGGGGTCTGCGGGGGTTGTGACGAGGTCCGTGGAGACGTGGGGTGAGTCGGGAAGGTGACATAGTTTGCGGGAGTGGGTTGTTGGGTAGTGAGTCGGGAAATATTATGGCAACAATTCCTGAGCAAAAATAACTCAGAATATTTATTACCAGAATCAGATGGCAACAATCCTAATCCAGGGTTTTGAGCTGCAAAATCTTCAACTGTTAACCTGCGATGACCCTTTCTCGATGTAATCTTTGATTTTTTTTTCCTCGATAGAAAGTACCCACGCTTGGGATGAACAACAATAGTGACACAATTGTTATTGAATCAATGTGACATATGGCACCGTATTTTATTTTTGTAT
>ML816643.1:75055-87804 GCA_009831015.1 Picea engelmannii
GGGGAAGGCAACAAACTAGTTACCGCGTGCTAGGTGTGGAAAGGAAAAGGAGAAAATCCTATGGGCCGCAAAACAGCCCAATAAAAATCCGAGTGAGTAGAAATACATATGACAAACGTGGTGGGCACCCCAAGCCACATGGGAGATAAGGTCAACACGGGCGATGGGTGGATAGGATGGAAGTGGTGGCGCAAATGAAGCCAAAAGGGATTTTCAATCCCACCATTCACATTTATCTCGTGGAGTGGAGTTTGGAATTTTATTATTAGGAAGAAGAATATTGTTATTGGTAAATATGGGCCTACTCCACTACTTCCTTTCTTCACGATTCACACGCATATCACATTAAAATTATCATTTAACTATTTTCGGCTTAAAATTAGCACGAGGGTGCCACGTTCTTTCATCCTACTCAGTACGTCAATATCACGTGCTCTGCTAAGAAATGACCACCACGTCTCGCACGGTAACTTCCTAAAATAACATAAAATAATTGAATAAAAAGATTCTTAAATATCGGATTTCAATTTTTTACATTATTTCTTTTCAGAGGCGGTGAAAATTGCTCGGTCCGCGAACCTGCAGGGCCTCGTGATCGATATAAGAATAATAATTTTAGTTAACTACGACTCGTTAACGCAGGGTTAAATACGGAAGACCCGGGTCAGAAGCAGGAGTTGGGAGCTTCAAGCAGAAGGGGGGAATGAAAAACCGAGCGGCGTTGGATGGGAATGGCTCAGATAGATATTTGATCGGGAAAATCGTGGAGCAAGTAGAGCATTCGGTCGCGGATCGAATTCGTAAAGAGCCTTTTTCTTTAAAGAAGTTTTTATTATTTCTCCTTGACGAATAAAGAGAAGCTTTTCGGTGCTCAAAACCCTGGCGTGACGATAGAGTTTCGGCTTCCGTGGAATCGTTCAAAGGTTTTCCTCCGAATTTGAGTGGAAGCGTGGATTCGCGGTGAGTATAACCTGTTTTTAGTGTGTTTTTGAACGGTGGACACTGTTTTTTTCCGGGTTCAGGCCCGAAGTTCTGTGAATTTATTGCGTCGTAGTTTGAGTCGGTCCGTAAAGGTTGCATTGACGGTTGAGGATCGATGATTTTGTAAAAATTGAGGAATCTTTGCGGTGGTCGGAAAGGTTGGGATTCATTGCCGGCGAAGGGACTCTGGTTTGTTGAAATGCGGAGGAGGTCGGGGCATTCTTGCTGATTTCCAAGTGTGTGGTTTTGTGTTAGGAGGTGGTGTACTTTTTTGTTGTCAGGGGTTAAAGATTCGGGGGAAGTTTTGTAAGTTGCTGTGTTCGTTCGGTTCTATTTGCTTGTTTTTCAATCTGATTGTTAAGGAGAAACGAAAATGTGTTCGATATGACGAAAAGGCAAGGGTTCCAGCGGCAAATTTCGAGATTTTGTTTAAATCTGGAGGCTGAATTTGACAGAGATTTCCATCAGTCTTCGACATTACTGTGCGGCGATGAATGGGCTTAAAGTGGTAGAAGTTGTTAAATTTTGATAAACATTCGTAAGAATTGGTGAATTTTGGTCCTGTTTTGGATTCTTTAATTGAGAAAAAAAGATGGGGAGCGAGGCGGCCGCTGCATCAAGGTTCTGGAATGAGGAAGATAAAGCTACGGTGAATTCACTTCTAGGCCCTAGTGCTTTCGAGCACTTGATGATGAGCTATCTTTCTTCTGAGGGGCTTGTTTCCGGGATCAATGATTGTGCATTACAACAGAAGTTACAAAACCTAGTGGAATCTTCGTCCTTTAACTGGACTTATGCTATTTTTTGGCAACTTTCCAGATCCAAAAATGGAGATGTGGTTCTCGGATGGGGTGACGGTTCCTTCAAAGGGCCTCGGGAAGGTCAAGAAGCAGATCAAGCACGGGGTTTCGAGCAGAGATTCGCAGAAACAGACCAGCAACTGAAGAAAAAGGTATTGCAAAAACTTCAAAGCTTCTTTGGGGGTGGGGGTGAAGAGGATAATAATTTCGTGTCGGGATTAGACAATGTTTCTGATACGGAAATGTTTTATTTGGCATCCATGTACTATTCGTTCCCTCGGGGGATCGGCGTTCCTGGCCAAGCCCTTGCCAGTGGAAAAAATATCTGGCTGAATGAGCCAAGTAAATTGCCAACCAATATGTGCTCTAGAGCATACCTGGCCAAAACAGGTGGCATTCAGACACTTGTTTGTTTGCCAATGGAACATGGGGTTGTGGAAGTTGGGTCTGTCGAGATGATCAGGGAAAGTAAACATGCCATTGATAAGATTAGATCTAGTTTCAATGAAAATGCCTGTGATGGAAATCGAGGCCAACCAACGGTGAAGGGTTCTCTAGTTGCACCCTTCTCACCAAATCCAATTAGGGTGAATGCTGTGAATGCCAAGGCTGCTCCACCTCTAAAGCCTTCCCATGATTGGAAAATCTTTGGGCAAGAACTCAGCAAATCTAGCGAATCTGTTGTCACCAAAGTGGAAGAGAGAGATCGTCATTATCACCCCGTTTTCCGCCCCCCTTATTCCCATGCTGCTCCCTATGTAACAAACGAACAGAGAATATCTTATACAAATGCCAATCAGAATGGGTTGCAATCACCAAACTGGAGCCATATCAGTAATGGTGAGGGTGGAGAGATTTATAATACTCGTGATCTGATAAAACAGTCTAGCAGAATTTCGCCAATTAGCGTTGCTGGCCCTTCCCTAAGTGCAGTAACTGCTCGACCGCCCCTTATGGAGTCCGAGGAACACTCGGATGTGGAAGCCTCGGAGCGTAGGCCCGTGGTGGTTGAAGAGAGAAGACCAAGGAAAAGGGGGAGGAAACCAGCTAATGGAAGAGAAGAGCCCCTCAATCATGTTGAAGCAGAACGCCAAAGACGTGAGAAGCTTAACCAACGATTTTATGCATTGCGAGCTGTGGTGCCAAACATCTCAAAGATGGACAAAGCTTCATTATTAGGAGATGCGATTTCTTACATTCAGGAACTCCAGAATAAAGTCAAGGATATGGAAACTGAGAAAGAGAAACAGCAGCAGCCGCAGCTGCAGCAGGCTAAGTCCAACATACAGGATGGCAGAATCGTGGATCCTATTTCTGATATTGATGTTCAGATGATGAGTGGAGAGGCCACTGTCAGAGTAAGCTGTCCAAAGGAAAGCCATCCTGTTGGTAGAGTAATGCTTGCATTGCAAAGACTGCAATTAGATGTTCATCATGCAAATATATCTGCTGCAAATGAAAATATCCTCCATACGTTTGTGATCAAGCTGGGCGGAGCCCAGGTATTGACCAAGGACCAATTACTTGAGGCTATTTCTGGATGGAGTCCTAGACAAAAGCAATGAGATATACCTAAAGTTTTAATCTAATAACATGCACCAACCATCTGTAATCTGTCTCATCCCCTGAAAGGCACTAAAGGCTTTTCAGATGTCAAAATGTTCTAGCTTTTTGTTCAAGGTCAAATTGCTGAGGGTGGGTTGTAACCAGATGCCTGAAATTTTAGAATGCAGAGCAAATGCCAACATCACAAATTTTGGAGTAGGGTATGAGACGTTTTTCCCATAGTTGAGAAAGGTATATTAATGCACTCCCTGAACTCTGTTGAACGGCCAAGCCTTTCACTTGGGCAGCCAAAGAGGTATAGGTTGTAACTATGTACCTTCAGTCACAATTGGGTCCAACGAAATGGGGCGGCAAAAAAAATCAGGTAATTAGGAGAAAATGTGTTGGTTTAATTTTTTAGAGTTAGACTCCATTAATGTTCCTGTACATGTGTAATTGCATACTTGTATGTCGAAGTCTGCTACATTCAACATGCAATTTATGATCTTTGCTGACTTTATTATAATGCTCTGAGGATTCTTGATATTTATGTTCTGTTATGCCTTACCGTCATCAATGTTATGCAGGCAATTGTGGCCATTTGGTGGGTCTTCACTTACTCAAATTTCTTGGTCGGATTAATTCTAATTGATTTTATTCTTTACTTTCTTTGTTGAGCTCTGGAAACTGGGAAATATTGTCTCTCGGTTTGCCTTTCCTTCAGTACAGCTCCTTGCTACAAGCATGAAGGTGCATGGTTGTAATAAGATGGCAACTTCCTAAAGTTCGTTAGTTATTATTCTGTTTCCTTTGGGAAGAAATTTAACTGATGGCTATTTTTTTCGTTCAGAAACATCAGACTGAATTAATTTCTATTGCACTACTACTGCAGATCAAGCAGGCAATATACTTTATGGCCACTTTATGACGTTTCTATGTATGGCTAACTTGATTTCTTCACTGTGGTTTATGCATGGCAATATTAATATGTACTAAAACTTTTTTAACATGAATATGCCATGAACTCCTTGAGAAATATATAGTTCAATAAATTCAGGAAGTGACCAAAATGCATTGCCATGTGTCATGATGTTAGTTGCACAGATATATTGCAATGGTTTTGTTTCCTTTCAGTTCTTGATTCAGTCTTGCTTTGTTAAGGTACCAGAATTTGCATCAATCTCTATTGACACTTGCTATGCTATATGTAACATTAAGGATTTTTACTTACTGTTCAGTCTAGGTGATCCTGAGAGTAGTGTCAGAGTAAGTGAGCCATTGTAGTAGTGGAAATAATATTATTCTAATATGAATGGTGCTTAATTAGGGGGACTTTCCTATTTAAAGTGGTTATGGCCTATAGGTGAGCTTTCAGATTTAACATAAAGTATTCTCATTTTCCTATCAGGAAGTTATCTAGAAACTGCTTGAGTAGAAGCGGACAGATACCTGTTCATGCATTGTTATGACTAGCTTCTACCATGTGCAAGTTAATATTTCCAATCTGCAGTGGGAGAGTTTTTACCCAAAGACATCTGACTCATATAACATTGGCCACGTCATCTAGAAGCTTGTTGATATGAATTGGATTATTAATTTTTTTTTCCAATGATTTGCCTTGAGTTCCTAGAAACTGATAGTTCTGCACAGGTCTGTTATTTTACACTAATATAAGGTTATCAACTATTAATGTCAATTCAATGATTTACATTTTAACGCTTGTCATCTGCTACATCTGAGTTTGATATGTTTTGTAAATGAATATTTGCTTTCTTTGACTATTCTAGATTGGTAACTAATAATTGTTAACAAGTACTCTGGTCTGGTAGGACAAGTTTTAGAATTTATCTATGGCAATGCAGCTATGTGCAACTTTTAAGGGCTGTTCAAATCCCAGCATCAAATGCGAGCCTATTTTTGGGTATTGCTGAGAGTTCTAGGGAGGTTCTCGTGTTGTTGGAGGCTTTAACTATTAAGTGTCATTTTGATTATAGATGGCAAGTCTGGTTTCCATTGCTGGGTGTAAAATGCAAGCCATGGAAAAATACAATGTAGTTATGTTTCCATAATCAATTTCAATTTTTGTATATACAATATCCAAAATAGATCTTGCTTTTGTTGTTTTAATGGCATGTATTAAGTTCTCATTTCCATTTGGTTTGACACTATGTATTAGCATTGCTGAACTTGCCCGCTTGAAACAAGAACCAAAAATATTTATTTAGTGGAAGACTAGATAAGTAGAGATCTGTGCGGTGTACTCGAGTTTGTTGTTAGCTTTGGGCCAGGGTTTGTCGGGTTGCGAAAAATGGAAGATGCACCATCCGATATGAAGAAGGGATTGTTGATGTAGCGTGGGCATATTGGAATGTATATGAATCTGGATAAATCTTTTAACTCTCTTTCTTCTTTTTGTTGTTCCGATTGCTTTCATATTATCATGTATGATAATGTAATCATTTTGCCAATGAGGTACACAGAGCAAATAAAGGTACATGTAAAGTAAACTAGAACAATTGTGTCATCCGTGTAATCATGAAAGTAAGCTTCATGATAATGTAAGTATTCATCATCTGCCATTGATTAGTTGTTCATCACCATCCTGTATCAACTAAATTTATAAGGGAGAATTCATCTCCCATCCCTTGGGCCAGTAGGGTCGAACTAGGGCGATCATGCAATATTCACCATTTTTTTGATGAAGGTGCTCCTCTTTTTTATATTACCTATGCCAATGCCTCTGCCATATCATTTTAGAATATATTTTTCTGCTCTCAGAAATCTTATTCTTGTATTGGAAACCTATATTATAAGGCCTCTGTAGGCATGGCTTTTTGTAAGCTTTACCTTGTGCTCTGAAGGTGATTATTCCTTGGCCATGGAACACTTAACAATTCTGAAGGTGATTCTTCCTTGACCATGGAACACTTAACAATTCCGTGCAGCAGAGATGGCAGCATGGATGAGGGCGCAGCAGTGAAGCAACCTTTAGGAGAAGCGCAACTGCTGATGATGTTATAGGCAGTTCTGTGATTGAGCTTGCAGCGTGCAAGTGCGAGCTTTAGATTTTGCCTTATTTAGAACTGCTGTCTTCAGTTTAAGTAAGGCGCATGCCTTCTCCAGATTTAGAAGCAATAGTCTAGCTTAAGTTCGGCGTAGTTCTAATTTAAGCAATTGCATGCATATTTCAGATTTGGGTGTGGCGCATATCTCTATGAGAGAAGGTGCTGCGTGCTGGGTTTTGTCTTCTTTGTGCGGTCGGTGGTGTGCGGTGGAGTAGAGTAGGAGTCGTAGCAAATGGGTGTGGTGGTTTAAATGTTTTATGTTGTTTTATGTTTTGGTTTTTTTTCACTGGAATTCGATTACATAAATATAAATCTGGACAAAATCTCAATTTTCTGTTGTTTAAATTGAATTTTTAAATACATAAATGGCAGCGCACTGAAAAACCTGGGGCACTCGGATTATACAGACTTAAACCCCTAAAATATGCAGATTTAGTCACTGAAATATGCAAATACAACAATGGATTCAACAATTTATCTCCAGATTTCAAACAAAATTAAATAGAAAATATCCATAGAAAAAGCCAAAATATAAAACATATTCAACAATTTATCTCCAGATTTCAAACAAAATTAAATAGAAAATATCCATAGAAAAAGCCAAAATATAAAACATCTAGAATACATAGCGAATTGAATTCACTAACATTTAGACTACATAGCGAATGCACTCAGGCAGGTTTGGTGCTCTACCCTAGACTCTTATTTTTTTCGCTCTTCAGTGGAGGCACATCATTTAGTTATTTTTTTCGCTCTTCAGTGGAGGCACATCAATGCGCACCACTCGTAGCGTTTAGTTTTTTAATTTGTAACATCTCCTTGAGAGTGTGAGAGGGGGCTTCACTCTACGTACGCAGAGAGAAGTTAGCGAGTTACAACAAAAGTTTTGAGCCCGTAGTTGCTGTGGTAGTTTCCTTCTTTCAGAGTAATGAAAAGTAATGTAATTCTCGCTGCAAATCGCAGTCGGTTGTCCTAAATTCTATAACGGTTGTCCTAAATTCTATAATTCTGTTATGCAGATTTAGTCTTATTCATCCTATTGTTTTGAATTTTCTATCGAGTGCAGTCTCCGTTCTTTTTGAATCTAACGTACAAAACTTTAGTATACGTTATCTTGAAGTTTTGATATACGTTATCTTGAAGTGTTGATAGGGGAAGCCTAAGTTTCAGTTTCGTAGTTATAGGGTTTTGATTCATAGGAAGTGCAAATCTGTGTATCATGGATTAAATTTCAATTTCAACATGGTATAAGGGCACATTTTTTGCGACTTTCCTTATCCATGAGGGAGCTGGTGGAGGATCATAGTGGGTGTGATGACCATGCTTAAGTAATTGATGTTGATCCATGTTTTAGATAAGGCGTAGAGGAATGTGATAAGTTGTTTGGTGAGATGCTCGTGAGATTCTAGTAATTGGTGTGAGATCTATATGCGTGAGAGAGGCAATCTACACTTGTGATATGGTGTTGCTCTAATTAGTTTCTTCATTGAACTCTTTGGTTGAGGTGTGTTCGACGAATTGTAGATATGACTAATCTTGGTCTTAGATAGTATTATATATGGTGTTGCTCTAATTAGTTTCTTCATTGAACTCTTTGGTTGAGGTGTGTTCGACGAATTGTAGATATGACTAATATTGGTCTTAGATAGTATCATTCTCTAGATGGCACTTCCAACTTTACTCCTTGTAAGTGCACATTGTTAAGGACATTGGAGGAGGTTGATCTATTGTGTTTGGTGGACATTGCGGTCATAATGCTACCAATTCTTTATTGTGTTGAACACAATGAGGATTATCCTCGATATCGTGAAGATCATTTGATCCCTCACATCATGAAGAATAAGCTGAGAAAAGAGATGTATGATATGTTGATCACTTCGTACAAGAGTGTTAATAACTGTTGCAAGACACCACTAAAGAAAAAGCTCATGATGACGTGTATGAGCGATATAGGGACAATGGTTAGTGACATGATGAAGATCATCGAGCTTTAAGATCAATGCACTGTGATAAGGATGAAGGTTGAGATTGAGGAGTTGGTGCCCATAGCACTAAATGGGTTCTCTCTATTTTGGGAGTCTTTTGTTAGAGGGTGCCTTTGCTTGTGAGATGCTACCCACTTTTGAGAGCTTTTGGCTTGGGTAGAGACAATTTTCGTGAGAGTGGATGAGATCTAGAGCCTAGCTTTTAATTGGGAAGGTGAGGAGAGGAGGTTATAAAGGAGGGCTTGGCGGGGTATGGAAAAAGATTCATGGCCTTCGAATCAAGGGGAGAAACATTGGGGTCATGTGAAATGTTTCATGTGTCACAAGATGGGTCACTATGCATCTTGGTGGCTAGAGAAGAAGTTAAGTCATTGTAGAACTAGTTTGCGAGGAGCGCAAAATCTTCAATGAGAGTGGATGATTTAACATCCAAACTTACAACAATTTCCTCCACATTATCATGTCTTTCCACGAACATTGTTCTAGACAAATGACCTCAACAAGAAGGATTTCTATAGATTTCAAGAACAAGATGTAGGGATATAGGTGGAGCTTGGTGATGATGCCACAGATCTAGTGACCAAGATGGTTTTTTTGTCTCATTCCACATGCTTTTGGGTGATGTTCTAGAGTTGCACAATGTCTTGTATGCCCTTGGGCTAATGTAGAATCTAGTGTCTTGTGTGACAAAGCTACAATTATCACCAAGATTGATGATTAATGAATGATCAAATGCAGTGCTAACCTTGGTCAAGTTTTGCAAAAGGAGTGCATGAAGGTGGTCTTTATAGCGTGATTGTAGAGCCACTGAAGCATGTTGCTTTAGTCCATGAGATTGACAATTTGTGTGAGTTATGGCACAAGCGATTTGGTCACTTGCACTATGGAGCACTACCTCTTTTAAAGGACATGCATGGTGCGGGAATTGCGGGGCTTCAAGATTGAGAAGACACGAGTGTGCAAAAGTTGTGCACACGAAAAACATATCGAAATTGCTTTTCCATGGAGTGAGCATGGATTAAGAGAGACTTATGATTCAATTCATTCATATGTAGGGACCAATGTCTTGAAAGTCTTTAACAAGGAGTTTTTGATAGTCTCTTTTATTGATGATTCCTCTAGATAGACTTGGGTATATTTTACAATTACTAAGGATGAAGTGTTTAGTAGGTTCATAATATTCAAAGCCTTGGTTGAGAGTTACATAGGTTAGAAAATAAAGGTGCTAAGGTCCCATAGTGGAGGAGAGTACACCTCAAATATTTTGATGCTTTTTGTAGGGAAGCTAGGATCAAGAGGGTGTTGACAATACCATACAACCGATAACAGAATGGGGTTATAGAGAGGAAGAACCAATGTCTCATTGAGAGAACCAAAACAATGATCCACAACATGGATCTGTCCATGTGTCTATGCACATAGTAGAGACATGTAATAGAACTATGTATATTTTGAACCCATCCTTAAAGAACAAGAGATGGAGGAAGCCTTACTTGTTGAGACACCTCAGGGATCACACTTTTGTGCATTTGGTTGCCTCCTTTGTATTCATGTGCTTGATGAAAAGAGGACTAAGTTTGAACACTTGCGAGCATCAAGGGTATATTTGTGGGTTACAATGAGACCTACAAGGGTTATTGAATATATATCCTAGCATAGTGGAACACAATGGTAAGTCAAGATGTTAAATTTGACGAGGATAGATGGTCCTTTAAGTCCCTGGGGACTCCAATGTCCAGTTACTCCAATGTAGATTGAGGAGGGAGATAAGATTGCCATCCCAAACATTGATTAAAGAGAATAGGAAAAATAAGATTCAGATCAATATGGCTCTGATGAAGGCGTCGATGCTTCAATACAATCCAGTTCAATAAACGTGCAGAGATGGATTACACAGAGATTGTAGGGGGCTTAGGTTGGAGCACCTAACAATACATTTCATGTGAGTTATTCTCCCAAGGAGTTTCTAGCTCATTGTAGTGATGTCTTCTATCATTGATACCGAGCTTTGTAGTGGTGAGGAAGAATTTGAAGATCAGGTATGGCAAGATGCTATGATGGAGGAGTATGATGTTTGGGAGATGGTTCCAAAACTCACTTTGGGATTAGTTATTGATTCTAAACATGCAATGGTTGATGAAATCTTCTTTGAACATGGGAAATACACCTTGAATATTCCAAAGGATTGAGATGAAGAGATAGGTAACTTGTTTTGGTGGAGAACACCTTTCTCACAAAGATGGAGTGTTAGCTTTACCTTGTTGATTTGAAGGTGATTATTCCACATTGATGGCGCACAACGAATTTGTATAATAAATATTGCAACATGGATGTGGGTGCATTAATGAAGAAGCCTCTAGGAGAAGCACAACCACTGCTATTATAGGCAATTTTGTGATAGAGGGTGCATGCACGTTGGCGATGTGCATGTGTGAACTTTAGATTTGTGTTTTTTAGATCCAATCTTCAATGCAAGTATGGCACATGCCTTCTCCAGATTTAGGAACACCAATTTAGCTTCAGTTAGGTGCAGTGCTAAGTTAGGTAATTGCATGCATAGTTCAAGTTTGTGGGGGTTGCATATCTCTAGGAGAAGGCCTTGCATGTTGGGCTTTATTTAGTTTCAATGATTGCATGATCAACTAGGAGTCATAGTGCATGCATTCACGTAGGTTGGATGCTTTATACTAGGCATCTAGGGTTAGGTTTTTAGCCCTTTGAGGAAGGCACATCATTGGCAAGTCCAGTTTTTTAATTTGTAATCTCTCACTTTTATACGTAGAAGGCACTTTATTATATGTAGCGACAGATAATGGAAGTTAGCGAGTTACAATAGAGGTCTAGTTGAGTCTTTTAATTTGTAATCTCTCCTCACATTTATATGTAGAAGGCACTTTACTATATGTAGCGACATATAATGGAAGTTAGCGAATTACAATAGAGGTCTAGAGATTGTAGTTATAGATTATAATTACAATGGCATTTTTCGTCTTTAGAGAAATAAAGAGAGTTGTGATTGATTACTGGAAATTGTATTTTGTGGTCTTAAATACTAGAATTATGTTACATAGATTTAGTCTTTATTCATATGTTGTTTTGAATTAGCTGTGTACTTTTTGAATTTATAGTGTAGAGTTTTATGCTGGAATTATTAGTGTGATATGTATATATTGCTATGATTCATGTATCATTATTATCTATAATTATGGCCAAAGTCATATTCTTTATTCTTTTACTAGGTATGGTTATGGACGACTTAGCAAAACTTGAGATATAGGGTCTAACTTTTTAGGGATGTATGCCCTTGTTTTGTGGGTTATAATCCCTTCTTAAAGGATAAAGCTTTCATTTTATGTAATGTCATATTGTGATCTCTCTTATAAAGTATTTTATGCTTAAGGGCACCTATATCTTTGGTGTTCCTTTGCGTTTGACATTTCTTTCTTTTATATTGCCGTAGGCCAAACGTTCTATGAAATGATTATTTTCCGACAATATTTTTCGGGGACCTTTGCTCGAAATCCGGCGAGAAATTGTTAGATCCACAATTTTGAGTGATTATTTGAGTGCCCCAGGGATTTTCAGCACGTTGAATCCATTTCTGCGTTTAGAAATGAATTTTAAACAACAGAAAATAGTGATTTCGTGCAGATTTATGTCACTAAATTCCGGCATAAAAAGCCATTTTATAAAACAATTAAACGACATCTTTTATATGTACTTGTGCATTTTTTTGTATAGTGCACTTGTAATTGGGCATATTTCCCTATCTCTCTAATGCACTAGGGTTATCTCTCTTTGGACCACTTGTGATTGAGTTAATATGGAATTTGGGTTTATTTTGATTCCATTCCATTTCTTGCTTTTATTTGTGGATCTCAACACGGTATTAAAGCTTTAGATGCACTATATCTATCATCTCTATAATTTGGGATTCATTATATACATCCTCTCATAAGTTTCAGTTTTGTAATTATAAGGTTTTGATTCATAAAATGTGCATATTCGTGTATCATGAATTAAATTTCAATACTTTATTGGTGATTGATAAGGCTTATTAGGTGGAAGAGTCCATATACATATACATTGCCTTTTCTAGAAACGCTGAACAAGGTAGCATGATGTTAAAAAATAAAGCAATTTCTTGATTTATCCAAATGGCAAACTAACAACTTTGATTCCAAATGAGAATACAAGTTTTTCATTTTAACATGCAGATCGTCCAAAGTATAAGGTTGCAAAAGGTCCAATATCTCTCCCGGTACAATTTAAGTGTGCTTTTGTAACTTGTTTACTCTCTTTCAAAGGGCAGACCTGCAATGCAATGTGTAAGGTTGCAAAAGGTCCAATATCTATCATGTAAAATAAGTTTT
>ML816643.1:87904-120808 GCA_009831015.1 Picea engelmannii
TGTAAATTGTCTTCTAGAGGGCGGACATGCAGGGCTAGTATTGCAACAAGCAACAAGAAATGCAAAATGATTCTCTTTACAATATAGTTCACATGGATAACGGATTCCTCTATGCAAGTTATTGCATTCGTAATGACATCATACAATGTCTATACTGTTTTCTACTTTGTGATATACAACTCACCATGGTTGGATGGTTGGTTGAATGTATAAGACTATTCTTAAAGAAAATGAGTCATTTTTTTTTGGGGGGGGGCGTAAAATCGCAGTTGTATTGTATATCAGGACTTGGGCTAACATCTTTGTATATCAAGACTTCGGCTAACATCTTGGCCAAGAGCGAGGTAAGAGGGTAACTATTTTATCATATTAACACGTCACTACTTATTCTTCATCCTTTTGAAATTCAATGTGGTTTAGGTAAAGCACACTGTATTGAGAATAATACAATTTGTTGATGAATTAACATATTGGAGTTTTTTTTTTTAAATACATAGTTTTTTTAATAAGTGATTCAATATGTTGGATTGAGTATGTATTCTTAATTAAAAAAATATCATTCATTATCATAAATAAAATCTTATATATTATTTTTGAGTATGTATTCTTAATTAAAAAAGTATTATTCATTATCATAAATAAGATGTTATATAGTATTATTTTTTTATGAAAATGTTGTATATGGAAAGCCACCATTGTTATAAATTGTTATGGAGTTTTTTTTTTATAAGTGATTCAATATGTTGGATTGAGTATGTATTCTTAATAATAAATTTTTTTTCATTCATTATCATAAATAAGATGTTATATAGTACTATTTTTTGCTAAAAAATGTTGTATATGGAAAGCCACCACTGTTTTTATTGGTGATGATGCGGAAGCAACAGAATGCCTCTTCTAACTTGTAAGATCAAGATTATTATCATGGCTCTATGATGATATATATATGACTAAGTATCATGATAACAATACGAGATATCATTGTAAATTTTCACCATAGTTCAATTATTAATTAACAACTATTCTTATATTTTCATTGGTTTTGAGAATTCTTCAAGCATACTTTGGGAGAAAGAAGTTGCTTTCTATCCACATCAACTTTCTACTTTGGATAACTTGAAATTGAGTAGAGAGGTCCACAATGAAGTATTTGTCTTACTAGGATGATTGTGTTTGTTGGCACAGGGGCAGACCCAGGGTTCAATATTCAAAAGCGCACCAACAAAACCCTAACTATCGACCCTTTCGGCAACACCTGCGAAGCAGATGAAGTCTCACCTGAGGTAGAGGCAGGGGTGGTTACAGGACTCCAGTGTTTGCAACCTTAGTTGAGACACCGATATGTGATTGTAACACTTTAACATAGCACTTAGCAGCTACAGTTCATCAATATTTAACCAGTATCTACTTCGCAGATAAAACCCTAATTACAGAGCATCGCAGTATTCACCCAGATCTAGCATCTAGCAACACTTAGCATAAAGAAACAGATTAGATTTAAAAGATTCAAGCACTAAGCACATTAAAATAGGTCAGATCTAGCATTCATTCACATTATTAAGCACAAAGCAACATCAAATCTATCTATAATTCATATATATCAAAACACTTAAGCAAGTCAACACATAAACACATCAATACATCGCACAAAGCACAACAACACATGATATACGTGGTTCACCCTCGGCCTGGGGCTACACCCACCAACTCATATTTTCTTCTATTATCTTCTGTCAATCAGTGACATGCACATAGCCACAAAAACCCTACTTCGCATAGGACAGGAGATCTACGCACTTCGCTAGATCCTCTTTCCCCAAGCTAGGTTACAACACAAAGCCTCTTTTCAATCTCTTACACTTAGCCTTGCAAGTCTCACACAACGCATTTAACATCACACACTTGTGTCACCTTCGATCACATAGATCGAACTCTAGCACCTAGCACACTGACCGGTCACTACTTTTTACATCGCCTAGTCTTCTATTTATACATTACAAAATCGGGCCTAAACATGGGTAAACCGATGGGTTGACATCCCATACCCGTTACATTATTCCAAATCTCAAAAATCCCTAAAAAGGGGTCGAGATCCCGCGATCTTCGCTTCGACTTGCGCTCCGCCTTCAACAGCCTGTCGAAGTTCCAAAAGTATGTCAAACATGATCAAGGATCCTCAAAGCTTGGTCAAGGGCCAACAGGCCCCCAACACTCACCTGTGACTCGTCCCGAGTCACTCCGGTTTGGGTAGCTCTGCTTCGAACGCCTCGAGCTGCTTCGACCTGCGGCTGCGCTAAGGCCTCCTGCTCAGCGAACTCTTGGATTACTGCTTCGTTGACAGGTCCCTCTAAGTGCTGTTCAGTTGCAATAACTACTTGCTCTAGTTTTGATCCTCTGCCTTCAATATTTGTAAATAATTGGCAAGCCTCGCCCTGTATTGGTTGGATCCTCTGAGTCATTTTCGTGATTTTGCTCTGAATGGTGTGGACCTGCTGTTGAGCAGTGCGTTGGTCTTGGGATCGCTTCATCCTCTCGACTGCTGACATGGCCTTCAACTGCGCCTGTACTATTTCTGCTTCCTGCTTTGCCTCTTGGAGCTATGATTCCAGTGCCTTCAATTCAGGATCCTTAGTGAGTTGCTCATAATTCTGGGTACTGTGATCACTTAGTTGTTTACATTCTATGGCGAGGGTCTTGATTCTCTCAACTGTACTTCAAGCAGTTGCTTCTCTTTGATCTCGCACATCCTGTAGAGTGCTGGGCACTGTTCATAGCTCTAAGTTGGTTATTCTTTGCTGAAGCTACTGGATAGCTTCTGCGAGCTGTGCTACTTGCTGCTCCACTTGGTCCTCTGCCTTTGGCTCTAAGCCTGTCATAGAGCGAAGTGCTCTGCTGACTACTTCTTTGACTCCGAGCTGTTCTGCGAGCAACTACTATTTTTCTTTCTAGATCTGTGCTTTCTCCTCTTTAAACCTGGTCTGGAGATCGACCTTCTCCTGCTGCGCAACTCGGCATTGCTCTATGACTACTTTTTGCACTTGCTTTAGGGCCTTTGTGGCCTGTTCTGTTTCTTCTTATGCACGACGAAGGCGAGCTTCGGTCGCATCAACTAGTCTGCGAAGTTGGGCAAGCTCATCTCCCAACTCTGGTTCTTCTGATGGCATGGGCATAGGATTGAAGGGCCTGCTGTACCCCTTTGAGTTCAACCTCAATCCTGTCGTACATCTCCTCTTGCTTGGCTTCATGTTTCTGCAAGATGTCCTGCGAGGTATCTGCTACAACTACAATGATAAAGTTGAAGTCATCTACAGTGAGCACAGTCTGCATCTTAGTCAAGGTGGCTCTGGATTTCTTTCGGGAAGTGGGTTTCGTGGGAGAAACCTTCATTTTCTTCAAGGGATCAACTTCATCAACATGATCCCTAGGCGGTGTTACTTCACCTTGCTTCTGCTAATCTTCTCTGCCATTTGTCTCTTCTGCTTTGTCATCACCCCCTCAGCCAGGTGATATTGATGCCCTGCTCAAGTCTTAGACCTCTTCAGTCTTCTTCCTTCTATCGGGTCCAGGGGTATCCTTTGCTTCATGAGTTGGTCTCAGGGATGTCCAGTTTGGGATCCGACATCTCTGCAGGGTCAATGGGGATGAGGATCTTTGCAGATCAGTCCTTAGTTATCTCCTCGAGGTCATCCTCTGAAAGCTTGTAGTATGACTGCAACTCCTCTTTATTCTCATCTGCGCGGGCGGTGATATAAATGAAGTGTTGATATGCACGAAACTTTATGAGGGGTTGGAACCGATGCAGGGTGTTCGACATCATGCGAGGGACAACTTCAATGGCCCTCTTCAATTGGAGATAGTATGTATGAAAGACCGCATTCGACTGCCACTGTTTTCCCATATCCCTCGAGTACCAAAGCGTGGTGAACTTTGTAGTGAGCGGCTCGAATGGCTCAATGTCCGGGAAGGTCACACCTTTCGGCATCTCCTAAGTAGTAAATGAGATGAGGACCAGAAGCCAGCTAAAGTGGAACTCATAGCCCTGATCCTGAGCTTCGCGGTAGTCTAATTCCAGCTGGTTGACCAAGTACTTTGCCCAGTTCATCTGTAAGCATTCTATGCACTTCCATGCAAGGTCCACAACAAATCCTGTGACCTGCATAGGTCTGTTCTTCCTCACCAGCTTTCCTGCGATTAGCTGACAGGCCAGACGCACTGCGTCATTTTGGATGGAAGCTACCTTATAGCCTCACGTTCCTTTTTCTACATCGCCATATGTGTCTTTGATCTTTTGTGCTAATGCACGATCGATAGCCTTCCTGGGTAGAAGTCCTGGCATGCTTAATTCGGTGATCCTATGGATCAATGTCGGATCGACTATGATACGTCGGTGTAGCCATAGGTACCCACCATGGAAGCACGACAATAGGAGATTAATGCACACGTTAACCTCCTGGTGCCTTCCAAAGTGCAGTATCTTCATTACATTTAAGAGGGTGGACTGCGCGAGGTCTATAGTCCATTGCTGGGGGATTATTTTCGAGTTCTTCTCCTTCGTCCTGGTCAGATACTTGTACGGGGAAAACATGTTGTAGTTCTTGCGGCCCCCTAGGTTGAAGTCGCTGAAATTCAACATCACAATCTTATCTTGCTGCGTTCTAACTGCACGTATCCCCTTTGGGAGGTACACAGTAATCATGGTGTAATCAAAGTCCCTCAGGACACTGTCACGACTCACCGCGCGGATCAGAGGCGGGATAGTCGGGATTAACTTCGCATTTTCCAAGTCATCTCGGTGCTTGGTTCTCTTCTCTGCTACAACTCGGGATGGTTCGGATCCGCGAGCAGTCGACGGGGAGGCTTGCACTCCTCGCGTCAATGAAGCTTGAATTCTTGTGGACATCACTTTCTCGGCCATCAGATCAATTAAGACTTCCTCGATTGAATTCTCCACAACGCTGAGCTCATCCGACATGCACGCTCTTGATCGGAAAACTCGGGTGGATGAATGAGTGTTCAAAACAATAGAACATGTGTCGATCTCAGAAAACATAGCACGGTAGCAATGAGTTCTCTTGTCAGCTCTGATACAATTCGCAAAAGTGTTCTCGGTGCAACAATCGATGGACTAAGTAGACACGGTGTAATAGATCTCTCCAACGGATGAGAGGGCTTCATCAATGCGGTTCTATCCGTTGTGGCGTGGTCCAACGGTTTAATGGCGAGTCTTCGGGCCATTACTACTGTTCTAATCGTTTGGGTCATCGTGCTAACAATTATAATACTTCCAACAGCTATATCGCTTCGTCATGTCGAAGTGCCATGTTGCGTTGTTTTGATATCCTGACGAAGTTCCAATTTTGTAAATTTTCCTCCTGCAAAGTTCCCTCTGGAACCTTCTGTAACTTCTCGACCTTTTCTCTTTTCTTACTGAGTTTTCTAGCCTTCTTCCCTGTGATCTTCGTCTCGATATTTCTCTTCCCATTCTGGTTATTGTCTTCTTTTGGCATGGTAGCTTCCTACTATTGATATTCTTTCATAGGGTTCGCGGGCAACACTTCTTCTCTATCTGGGATAGGTGCTTTAATCTTCTGTGAGTCTTCTTGTGTTCTTTCAGCTTCGACATCCAAGTTTCTGGTTTTAACTAGCTTCGATTTGTTCTCCTATTCTTCAACCAAGTGTGCTATCCTCCTAGTCATGAAATCTTTTAATTCTTGCTTCTTCTGCTCTAAGACTTCCTCTTCTTTTCTTCTAGCCTGATCCTTTTTAATTCAAGGTTTTCCCAGTAATATAGCAAATGGAGTGCTGTTCTCAATGAATTTAACAATCTCAAAATCTTCCTCTGTTGAAGTTTCATGAGCACTCATAGATGTCTGGGTGAGTCTTCCACATATGGTTATCAACTTTCCTCTAAATAATCCTATTCCCCCCAATGAATGAATCATAGTAGGCTTTCCCATAATTTCTCAAGTTCTTTCTGTCATGATATTCACATGCGTTTCTTCATCCAGAACACAGTCAATGTCAAAGTCTTCTATTCTCGCTTCTATGCATTCATTTTTTTTGAAAATCTCTGACAAGTTGATATTTCTGTGATCATTCAAGGTTTCTTTCTTCTACAATAGTACAGTCTCTGATTCTCTTTGGGGTTCTGTCATGATCTCAGTTTCTTTACCTTTCTCAGGGTTTTCTTGTCTCATATTCATTCTTTCAAGCTTAACAATCATTCTAAGGCAATCTAAAACTTCATGATCCATAGCTTTGCAACAAAGACAACTAGGTCTTTTACCAGGGCATTCCTTAGCAAGATGTCCCGGTCTTCTGCAACTGTAACAAAGGGTTAGTCTTCTTTTTATTTGAAATGATCCCCAAGCTTTCATGTACGATGCACTAGGATCATAGTAACCTGCAAAAAATTCTTTCTAGGATCCTGCATCCATTTGTTAGTCCAAACATTCTTTCTATGCATAGGAATAACATATCTTTCACTAATTTTATCAGATCTATTCATATCAAACCTTTTTTCATCTAGTTGTGCCCTAATTTTCAAGCTAGGACAAAATTTATCAAACATACCTAGATCCATACTTTTGAAACAAAATTTTTCCACTTAACTTACGTTCAACAAAGAACAAAGCTTTCACATCTAGAAACTTTCACTATTCTTACATTTTTCAAAGCACAAGGCTTCACGATCTTACCTCTTTTCTTCAGATACGACTTCTCTTATTAGCACAAATCTTTACCATCCAAGTAGAACACTGCACACTAAGGCAACAGATCTACGCACATAACTTTCTTTCTTTTCTTCAGCAATCACAGTTTCAGTTCCGGATCTATGCACAAAGCTTTTTTTTTTTCCATTCCCAACAATCACAGTTTCAGGCCCCGACAACGGAACCATTTGTTGGCATAGGGGAAGACCCAGGGTTCAACGCTCAAGAGAACACCAACAAAACCCTAAATACCGACCCTTTCGGCAACACCTGTGAAACAGATGAAGTCTCACCCGAGGTAGAGGCAGGGGTGGTTGCAGGACTCCAGTGTCTGCAACCTTAGCTGGGACATCGATCTGTGATTGTAACACTTTAACAGAGCACTTAGCAACTACAGTTCATCAGTGTTTAACCAGTGTCTACTTCGCAGATAAAACCCTAATTACAGAGCATCGCAGTTTTCACCCAGATCTTGCATCTAGCAACACTTAGCATAAAGAAACAGACTATATCTAGCAGATGCAAGCATTAAGCATATTCACATAGGTCAGATCTAACATTCATTCACATTATTAAGCACAAATCAACATCATATCTATCTATCATTCATCTATATCAAAGCACTTAAGCAATTCTACACATAAACACATCAATACATCGCACAAAACACAACAACACATGATATACGTGGTTCACCCCCGACCTGGGGATATATCCACCAACTCTTCTTCTCTTCAACTATCTTCTGTCAATCAGTTACATGCACAGAGCCACAAAATTCCTACTCCGCATAGGACATGAAATCTGTGCACTTTGCTAGATCCTCCTTCCCTGAGTTAGGTTACAACACAAAGCCTCTTTTGAATCTCTTACAGTCTCTTGCACTTAGCCTTGCAAGTCTCATACAACGCACTTAACATCACACACTTGTGTCACCTTTGATCACATAGATCGAACTCTAGCACCTAGCACACTGACCAATCACTACTTCTTACATCGCCTAGTCTTCTATTTATACATTACAAAATTGGGCCTAAACATGGGTAAACCCATGGGCTGACATCCCATACTCGTTACATTATCCCAAATCCCAAAAAGCCCTTAAAAGGGGCCGAGAGCCCGTGATCTCCGCTTCGACTTGCGCTCTGCCTTCGAAAGTCTGTCGAAGTCCCAAAAGTAGGTCAAACATGACCAAGGATCCTCAAAGCTTGGTCAAGGGCCAATAGTGTTATTAACTAGTATATCAACCAATGTATCTATTAGGGCCCTTGGAACCATTAATCAACAACTAGTTCTCATGTTCACCTTGGCTCTATGGATTTAAGAGTTATTCAAATGTGCTTTTGGGAGCAAGAGGTTACTTCCCATCCACCTCAACCTTTTACTTTGGATGAATTGAAATTTAGTTATCCACAATGGGCTATATTCTTGCTAGGATGGATGGTAGTTGTCTTGCTAGGTTGGTTGCCTCGTCTACTTGATTTTGTTGGATTACTGAGAGGGGGGGTGAATCAGTAATAGAGCAATCTACTCCTTTTTAACCACAAAATGAAAGTGTTATATCAATGTAGCATTATTATCCAATAGTTGCGGGGTAAAAAAAGAATGAACAATCATACACATACACATACACAGTACACCTATGTTTTTACATGGAAACCCAAAGCGGGAGAAAACTACATAATGTTTTTTCTTATATGTTTTTAAGAATTACATTCATTGGAAGCTCCAACTTCCTTTGTTTTCCATCTGCAACTAGAAGGAGGCTCCAACCCCCTAGTTTTTCAGGCTACAACCTGAGGGAAGCTCCAACTCACCAATTCTTTGGCTACAACAAGAAGGAGGCTACAACCCCTTATGTTCTTCGACTACAACTGGAAGGTGGCTATAACCACCTGTCCTTGCCCCGTCCAACCGCCCTGACGTAGAAGTAGAATGATAGAACCACTGTCATACTATCATTGCGAGATATACCACTTTAATAACCTATATAACTGTCTTGCAACCAACCTGTACTACTACCCTGCAATCAATCTGTGCCTGAACTGAGCATGTATCAACAAATACAACAGATACATGACCTGTAGTTCTTCATCATGCATATGTACATGCCCTATCTGTTATGAAGCCCACATATGTACTATTTGTTATGCAACCTGCGTATACCTTCTGAAAACTAGGGTTTTCTTTCTTTTGAAAACTTCTGACCTTCTGCAACTTCTTTCACATAGATCAGTAACCTGTCACTATATCCAAACTGTAATTGTACACTGTGCATGCATCTTCATACATAACCTTTATCCAAAGACTCTATATTTCTCTCTAGTCATGTGTCAAATGAGTGTGTGTTCTCATAAACAAGTATAATCACCCTCACATGATCTAGACATCAAACCCTTTCTGATATTCAGCCTCTCAATACATCAACTAATTCACAAATACAATCTCTCAACCATGTACCACAAAAACCCTTAGCCATGTGCCAAGAAATACAAGATGTGCCTCAACTCTAATGATAAATGTTGATTATACCAGCACTGTATTTCTGTAGATCTGACTTATACAAAAGATCCCATGTAGCCACTAGTCTTTCTAGGGAGAATCCTCAAATCTCCATAACCATTTCTCATGCATACATCGAAATCCAACTACTCATAGAAATAAGACATACCTTTGAACCAGTGGATGGATCTGATGTATCTGATCACTGTAGACCTTCCTAGGAGCTTGATCTCATAATCTAAATCCTCGGCTTCTTCATCTCCTCAGATTTCCATGGCTTTTCCCTCATGTACACACCCTATTATATTGACAACCGACGTATGTACGTGCCCTATTGTACTGGTATCCCACTTATGTACGCACCTTGTTGTACTGTTAGCCCGCGTACACCTCAAAACTTAGGGTTTTTTAGTATTTGCTGTAATTCCAAAACTTTCGCCGTCAACCCTTCGTGCTACCTCAGACTTTCGCAACTTCAAATGTATCAATGAGTACTTGCAATAAGCCTTAAAAAACAATAGATATTCAATATGTTCAAGTGTAATTAAATGAGAGAGCCTTGCCTCTTATTTATACTTTCATGTAGCATCCTCAAGGGGTTACTTTTTAACCATCTTAACCCACTTTTCTTATTTTAGGGTTAACCCACTTATAACCACTTGTCTTAACCACTTTCCATAATTATTAAGTACTCCATTAACTTTATTATTTAAAAAATTTCTTTTGTATCCACTTTGACTTATAGTACACTCATCACTTCACTTTATTATTTAAATAATTTTTTCTTTGCAAACACTTTGACTACTTTGACCTTTTGGGGCTTCTAGATGACTCATGAGGATTCTCCAACTTCACATGGCCATAATTCTCCAACCATGAGGAGTTATGTGACATTTCACATACCACCGTAATTGGCATGACATGTACTATCCATCTAGAATAGTCTTACCTACAAATATATCAAAACTCATACCATTATCCATCAAACAAACTCGGGTCCATTACCTAAAACTTTGTGCTACCAAAATTTGCTACCGGACTTTCTTCAAGGGTTGACATCAATGGAAATACCAGATTTATTCAAGGGCTGACATCAATGACAACCAACCCAATTAATCAACAATATCCCCCTTTGGCATTGATGACAACACTTTGATGCAATACTGAAGTCATGTGATGCGATACTGAAGTCATATCACTCATGCTCCCCCTGTGACCATCACTCCCCCTTGAAACCATGTCTCTATGCTCTGCATCTAATAAATCTCCCCCCCTTTGTCATCAATGGAAAATGTATCTTTCCATCCGAGGTTTCTCCCCCTAACTAAACTGTCCTTGGGGATACTCCCCCTAATTGAACTCTTCCTGAAACTGATCTCCCAACCTGAACTGTCCTCTTTAGCGTGTAAATCTAAGACATATAAGATAAGCATTCAAAAGCATTCATTTTGAAGTAGAAGTTACTCCGAGTCTCTGGCGAAGATACTTAAAGACTTCCCGTGGAAGAAGTTTTGTAAAGATGTCTGCCACTCATTCTTTTGTGCCCACATATTCAACTCTTATGTTCTTCTCAACAACTTGTTCCTGTATAAAGTGATACTTGATTGGAATGTGCTTCGTCTTGGAGTGCATCACCGGGTTCTTTGAGATACTGATGGAACTTGTATTATCACAATATATTGGAATGTGCTCATCATACTCTATCTGTATATCTGTCAGAGTTTGTTTCATCCATAGAACCTGTGTACAACATGTTGCTGCTGCAATATACTCTGCTTCGGCTGTAGATACAGATACTGATGATTGTTTCTTGCTTAGCCATGATACTAAACACTCACCCAAGTAGAACGCTGCTCCAATGGTGCTTCGTCGGTCATCAATACAAACTTCCCAATCTACATCTGTGTAGGAAATAAGTGATAGATCCCTTCCTTTTGGATACCATAATCCAAACTCTTATATTCCTTTGAGATATCTGAAAATCCTTTTCACTACTACGACATGTGATTCCTTTGATGCTGCTTGAAATTGTGCCACCTATCCAACTGCCTGGATTACATCTAGTTTGGATGCTGTCACATATAGTAAGCTACCAATCATTGACCTGCATTGTCTCTAGTCTATAGACTCTGAATTATCATCTTTTCTCAACTTGCAACTGGTTTGCATAGGAGTTGTAGTTGGTTTGCAATCTTCCATTTCAAACCTCTTTCGCATTTCTATGATATACTTATTTTTAGAAATAAAAATTCCTTGGTTGCCTTGACGTATCCGAAGATCCAAAAAGAATGATAGTTTTTCGAGTAATGACATTTCAAATTCATTTTGCATATCCTTTGCAAATTTCTCGCTTAATCTGTCATCATTGCTTCCAAAAATAATATCATCAACATAAACTTCAATTGATAAAATACTATTTTGAGTTACCTTGATGTAGAGGTTGATGTCTGCACTTCATTTTCTGAACCCTGCCTGTTGTAAATATTTATCCAGTCTAGAGTACCATGCTCTAGGAGAATGTTTTAGACCATATAAGGCCTTCTTCAATTTACACACATAATCTGCGTTCTCTGACAACTGAAATCCTTTTGGTTGTTCAATGTAGAATTCTTCTTCAAGTTCCCCATTCAAAAAATATGATTTCACATCCATTTGATACACTTTAATATTCTTGGAGCATGCATAAGATAAAAGCAACCAGATTGCTTCCATTCTGAAAACTGGGGTAAATGTCTCTTCAAAGTTGATTCCTTCAACTTATGCGTATCCTTTACATACCAATCTATCTTTGTTCCTTGTAACCTGTCCATATTCATTCAATTTATTTCTGAATACCCACTTTGTGCCAATCACATTCTTATTCTTTGGTCTTGGAACCAATTCCCAAGTGTCATTCTTCTCTATTTGATTCAATTCTTCATCCATGGCCTTATTCCAAAATTCATCCTTGCTGGCATCTTCAAAACTGTTTGGTTCAATCGTAAATGAGAGTGCTAGGTGCATTTGTTCTGGTGAACAAATTCTTCTTCTAGTCTCAACTCTTGCATTTTTGTTTTCGATAATCTGATCTGAAGGATGATTATTTTTTAATCGTTTTCTAGGTGTCTTTGGAGGCACTTGGTAAACTTACTCTTCTACTTCTATTTGATCTTCTTCATCTTCCCCTTCTACTTCTTCTTCATCTTCTACTTTTGCTTCTGCTTCGTAAAGCTGTTCCATTGATTCATTTTCTTCTTCCTTTAATTCTTGTCCACCTGTTTAATCAATTGTTACGTTGATGTTTTCCACAACTTTGTTCAACCTCAGATTGTAACACTTGTATTCTTTCCTTGTACTTGAGTAACCAACAAGTACTCCTTTGTCCACACGAGAGTCAAACTTTCCCATTCTGCCATCTTCTCTTTTGATGTAACATTTGCTTCCAAATACTATGAAGTGCTTCACATTTGCTGGTCTTCTTTTTCATAACTTGTAGGGAGTTTTTTCAGTGTTGTTTTTTAGAATTACTCTGTTTTGAATGTGAAATGATGTATGCACTGCATGTGTTCAAAAAATATCTGTCAATTTGAAATCCATTAGCATTGTTCGAGCCATTTACTGTACTGTCCTGTTCTTTCTTTTAATAACTCCATTCTGTTGAGGTGTCATAACAACGAAGAATTGCCTTTTTATTCCATGTCTGCTCTAGTAGTCCATAAATTCCTTTGAAGTGAACTCTCCTCCATGATCAGATCTCAATTATTTGATTTTTGAATCCATTTCATTTTCAACCATTTCCTTGTAGACCTTGAAGTTTTCAAAAGCTTTTGACTTATTCCCGAGAAAAAAAACTGCAGTCATTCTTGTATAATCATCAACTAATAACATTAAGTATTTCTCACCTTTTAAACCCTTTGTTGTAATTGGTCCAACTAGATCAGTATGCACAATTTCAAGTGGTCTTGTCGTTAAATATTCCTTTGATTTGAACCTGGTCTTTGTTTTCTTTCCTTGTTGACAATGCTTGCATAAAGTGTTGGTTGGTTTCGTGATCTGGGGTATTTCTCTAACTGCTTCCTTTTTGCTGACTTTGAAAAGGTTATCAAAGTGTATGCGACCCATTCTTCTGTTTCATAACCAACCTTTATCTTCCTTTCCTAGACAACACTTTTCATTTCCAATTTCACTTAATACATATACGTTGCTTGAAGTTCTTGCAGCTGTTGCAATCAGTTTTCCTGAACCTTCTTTTCTTATCTCTCACTTTTGTGAATCGAAAGTAATTTTATGACCTTGGTCACACATTTGACTCACACTTAGAAGATTATGTTTCATATCTTCTACTAGTAGAAAATTTTCTGCTTTGGTATTCTTGTTTCCAATTATGACTGTACCTTTGCCAATGATTTTAGCTGAATCATCATTTCTGAAGGAGATGGATCCATCTCTTTCCTTTCTTAATGTAAAAAACTTGTCTTTATCACCTGTCATGTGTTTTGAACAACCACTGTCAACACACCAACCACGTTTCTTCTGCTTAGTTTGTAAAGAGAGTGTGCATTCTTCATTGCTATACTGATTTTGCTTTCTTATCCATGTTCTCTTCAGAGGTTCCTGTCTGTGACTGTTGTTTTTCTGTTGTGGTTATTTAGGAGGGACTGTCATTCTGCAATCTTTGTTCACGTGTCCAAAGTTGTGACACTTGTAGCATTCCATTTCAATGCTCAATGATTCAAACATGTTGTAACTTCTTCTCTGTGTTTCACTAGGCCTTCTTGGATAACCCTTTTGTGTATGACTTTAAAATTTGTTTATGTTCTTGCTGTTATCTCTGCAATTCCTAGCTTTATGTCCAAAATTATTGCATGCATAACATAAACCAAAAAACATAGTTTGATACCTGGGAGTTGAAGATATTCTGAAAGGAGTTACTCTTACGAATCCTTCTTCTTCTTAAGGCCTATCTATTTCTGTCAGTCATTGATTCTGAAATATGAATCTTCTTGGTGGAGGAGTGTCCCTGTAATCTTCCTTGTAGGTTTTCCTATCCCATTTGATTGTTTCTGCATAGCTTTTTGGATATGTTTCTTGTTCTATTGTTTTGGAACTTGATCCATTTTCTGTCTGATTGTATCTAAGTCCGGACTTGTCATGATGAGGCTTTTGACTGCTGATAATTTCATCCAAAACTTTTGAGCTGTTCTGCATATTTTTCTTTTGAAGTTCCTTTCTTAATGTGACAATCCGTGCTTCCAAATTTCCAATGATCCTGTCTCTTTCTTCTAGCTATTTTTTGAGTGCTTCTTCAATTCTTTTATCTTCTTCTATTTGAACCTTCAAATTTGTGATCATTTGTTCTAGTTCATGAGTGTCTTCTTTCTGTCTTCTTTCTTCTTTTCTCTTCTTATAACTTCTATGGCAGGCAACAATTCTTCTCGGTAGTCAACTTCTACCTCTTCATATTCTTCTTCGGTGTCTTCTTTATCATAGTCTTCTATTGCCATGAATATAACTCTTTATGTCTCACTGTCATTGTTTTCATCTTTATTTGATGAGGAGATGACTTCTTTGGTGCAAAAGATTTTCTTGAAATATTTCTCTATGGTTCTTTTTCCTTTATATGTTTGTTTTTTATTTGAGTAATCTTCATCATTCTTCTTATTTTTCTTATGAGGACACTTGTTAGCAAAATGACCAATACCATCACAATTAAAAAAAAATCAATGGAAGCTTACCTTTATATCTGTCATTGGTTCCCTTGTTCAATCTTCTGACAAAGTTGGCCACTTTTTCATCATCTTTCGAGATGTCACTGCTGGTGCTATGTTATTTTTCCTTTTCCTTTCCCTTTTTCTTTGACCTTTTGGATGCTTTGAACGCTGCTTATTTTATATCTGGATTTTCCTGTTCAATTCTCATTTCATATGCTGTGAAGATTCCTTGTAGTTGGTCCATTCTTATTGAGTCTAGATCCGCTCTTTCTTCTAGTGTTGATATCTTAGGATCAAATCTCATAGGAAGAGATCTTAGTACCTTTTGAACAATTAAAGATTCTTTAATTTCTTCTCCCAATCCTATGATTTCATTTACTGTTTCATCGACTCGTAAGAAGTAGTCTGCAATATTCTCATCTTCCTTCATCTTTAGTTGTTCGAACTGACCTCTATAAGTTTGAAGCTTTGCTGCTTTGACTTTTGAATCTCCTTCATAAATATTTTGAAGCTTGTCCCAAATCTCTTTAGCGGATTTACAATGTATAAATTTGGTGTATACCGATTCACAATGACCATTCATAAGTGCATTTGTGGCTTTGGAATTATTTTGACCGAGTTTTATTGCTCTTTCATTTGTCGACGAAACTGCTGGTTCTTTGTATCCATCTACAACTAATTGCCAAATTTGAAATCCCAGTGCATGTATATATGTTTTCATCCTTCTTCTCCAAAATGCATACTTTTGTCCATCAAACTGTGGTATTCCATTTTTATACATATTGTTTCTCTCCATGATCTACCTTTCAGTGGTTACACTGATTTCTGAAGGAACCTGCTCTGATACCAATTGTTGAATTACTGAGAGGGAGGAAGGGGGGGTGAATCAATAAAAGAGAAATCTAATCTTTTTTAACCATAAAATGCAAGTGTTATATCAATGTAACATTATCATCCAATAGTTGCAGAGTAAATAAACAATGAACAAATGAACAATCATACACATATACAATACACCAGTGTTTTTACGTGGAAACCCAAAGTGGGAGAAAACCACATAATGATTTTTCTTATATATCTTTAAGAATTACATTCATTGAAAGAACCAAATTCCTTTTTTTTCCAGCTGCAATTGGAAGGAGGCTCCAACACCCTAACTTCTCAGGCTACAACCTGAGGGAATCTCCAACTCCCCAATTCTCTGGATACAACCAGAAGGAGGCTACAACCCCCTATGTTCTCTGGATACAACCAAACGATAGCTACAACCACCTGTCCTTGCCCCGTCCAACTGCCTGACATAGAATTAGAACGATGGAACCACTGTCACACTATCACTGTGAGATATACCACTTTAACAACTTGTATCACTGTCATGCAACCAACCTGTACTACTGCCTTGCAATCAATATGTGCCTGAACTTAGCATGTATCAACAAATACAACAGATACGTGACATGTAGTTCTTCAACATGCGTATGTACACGCCCTATTTGTAATGCAACCCATGTGTGTATGCGTCCTGTCTATTATGCAGACTGCATATACCTTCTGAAAATTAGGGTTTTCTTTCTTCTGAAAACTTTTGACCCTCTGCATCTTCTTTCACATAGATCTGTAACCTGTCACTGTATCCAGACTGTAACTGTACCCTGTGCATGCATATTCATACATAACCTTTATCCAAAGATTCTATATCTCTCTCTAGTCATGTGTCAAATGAATGTGTGTTCTCATAAACAAGTATAATCACCCCCACATGATCTAGACATCAAACCCTTTTTGATATTCAACCTCTCAATACATCAACCACTTCACAAATACAAGCTTTCAACCATGTACCACAAAATCCCTTAGCCATGTGCCAAGAAATACAAGATGTGTCTCAACTCTAATGATAAATTTTGACTATACCAACATTGTATTTATGTATATTTGACTTATACAGAAGATCCCATGCAGTCACTAGTCTCTCTAGGGAGAATCCTCGAATCTCCATAACGGTTTCTCATGTATACATCAAAATCCAACTACTCATAGAAATAAGACACACATTTTGAACCAATGGATAGATCTGATGTATCTGATCACTGTAGACCTTCCTAGGAGCTTGATCTCAGAATCTAAAACTTTGGCTTCTTCATCTCCTCATATTTCCATGGCTTTTCCCTCACGTACGTGTCCTGTTATACTGACAACCGACGTATGTACGCACCCTGTTGTACTGGTAGCCTGCGTATGTACACACCCTGTTGTACTGTTATCCTGTGTACACCTTAGAACTTAGGGTTTTTTTAGTATTTGTTGTAATTCCAAAACTTTCATCGTCAACCCTTCGTGCTACCTCAGGATTTCACAACTTTAGATGTATCAATGAGTACTTGCAATAATCCTTACACAACAATAGATATTCAATATGTTCAAGTGTAATTAAATGAGAGAGCATTGCCTCTTATTTATACTTTCATGTAGCATCCTCAAGGGGTTACCTTTTAACCATCTTAACCCACTTTTCTTATTTTAGGATTAACCCACTTCTAACCACTTTCCATAATTAGTAAGTTCTCCATTAAATTTATTATTTAAAAAATTTCTTTTGTATCCACTTTGACTTATAGTACACTCACCACTTCACTTTGTTATTTAAATAATTTCTTCTTTGCAAACACTTTGACTACTTTGATTTTTTGGGGCTTCCGGATGACTCATGAGGGTTCTCCAACTTCACATGGCCATAACTCTCTAACCATGAGGAGTTATGTGACGTTCCACATACCACTGGAAATGGCATGACATGTACTATCCATCTAGAATAGTATTACCTGCAAGTATATCAAAACTCATGCCATTATCCATCAAACAAAATCGGGTCCATTACCCAAACCTTTTTGCTATCGGAATTCACTACCGAACTTTCTTAAGGGTTGACATCAATGAAAATACCAGACTTTCTTCAAGGGTTGAAATCAATGACAACCAACCTAATTAATCAACATATTTATCAAGCCCCTTGGAGCCATTAATCAACATATTTATCAAGCCCCTTGGAGCCATTAATCAACAACAAATTTTCATACTGAACTTGGCATTTTGGTCCTAAGAATTCTTTAGATGTGCTTTGTGAGCAAGAGGTTACATCCCATCCACTTCCAAGTATGCTTTGAGAGTAGAAGCTAAATTCCCATCCACCTCAACCTTTTTATTTGGATAACTTGAAATGAAGATAGAAAGGTCCATAATGGGGGTTTTGTCTTGCTAGGATGGTTTCCTTTATTGACGTGTTGATATATCATGTCCCTTGGATATAGTGTATATCTTGTCCTTATGGGAGAGAGAGGTTACGCACCATGCACATTCAAGTGTTCTTTGAAAGGAGGTTACCTCCCATCCACCTCAACCTTGTACTTTGGATAACTTGAAATTGACATAGTGAGGTCCATAATGGGGTATTTTTCTTGCTATGATGGTTTCTTTATCAACTTGTTGATCCATCATGTCCCTTTCAATTGGAGTGTGTTTTGTCCTTCCATGTGTTTTTTCCATTGATCTAAGACAAACAATCGATAGACAACAATACAAATTTTTCTAGATCTATTGGATTTAGTTCTATTTATGCTAAAAGAGAGAAATATGTACTTGGTTTCCGATGGTTGTCCTTACATAATTCTAGCTGAAGTAGCTCTGGAGATCCATATCCAACTATTGCAATCTGCTTCCTGCACACAAGAGACAAAAGATACCCAACTCAAACTCTTCCAAGCGTTAAGAAATCATAAACCAATTGAGATCTAATCTATTCTACCCAATAAGAGAACATATCCGTTTCATGAAATTGAATAAACAAGCATATAAAGGGGAAAGATGTATCACTATATATTAATAATGGGAAGCATTATATCAATTGTTTAGTTATCATGATCACAATTCTCCCTGGTCCTTGCTTCAACTCTTTCTTATCCCTTACACAAGCAAGGTTGACTTGTGGTGAAAGCTATCTCTATGGATGAGCTCTTCTAAAACTTTTGCACCATAAGTTTTCTTCTAAGTCTTCTTTATCTTTCCCTTGGAATGGATTCTCTATACAGATTGGTGGAATATATTAGGGTAAGCTTCTATTTATCTCAATTTACTGAGCAATTTCAAGTCTGATGTGAGTTCGCAAGTCTGCTAAACAAACAGAGCACGAACTTCCTTGAGAAAATAAAATTCCAGGGAGAAATGTGTGTCTCAATCAGATATACCGAGTAGGTTATGTATGTGTGTAATGTCTCTAATCCGAACCCCATTTATAGTTGTGCATTTAGGCTGGTGATCCATTTTGGTTTTGCGCACACCTGAGCAATGCATGATGTAATGATCCAGATACACTGGTTAGCCATTGGAAACAAGTGTAAATGTAATGATACATATAGGCCGGTGAGTCGTTGATACCAAGTTTTGGTACTACGCTTACCAGTGGAATGCACGAGTTTGATTATTAAAGAAAACATGCACACATTCCATAGTGTTGCGCATACCTGAGCTAGTGTGTGTGGTTTGTGCATCAAGGGAGAGTGCACATATTCCACAGTGTTGCGCACTTTAAGTAAGTGAACGTGAATGATTGTGATATATATATATTGAGGTCGGAGATCCAGTGTGACTATTGGGCTGGTGAGACGGGACACAAATAAGATAGTGTGCCTATACTTGTAAAGTGTATCACACTCAATTTATTAATATATAACATCGCTACGCGCAAAATGAATCAGACGAAAAGAGATGGGGGGGGGAATATTTTAATAATATTTCTGAAAATTGTAATTTATAGATATATTATTTATCCTAAGTTTTCAAGGGATGGAAACAAGTCACCAAGTGGGTAAAGTAAATTCTGAAGGTGACAAGTGTCGAGTTGAAGGCACACAATATATATTGCTGGCCTTAGTGTAATTGGGGGGCACTCATTCAAAAACCCTTTAGACGGAAATTCCTCTAGGAAGGAATCACATATTTTTCTGTAACTTATTGTTATTTTTTCTTAAAAACCTGTGTTTGGGGAAAAGAGGGGTATGATTGAAGAAGAGGGCCCGTAGTTTGTTCAAGAGGTGGGTTGTGAGGCCCATAAGAATCTCTCAAGGTGAGAGATTGGATGAGAATTTGTTCTTTGGTGCATTGGGTATTAGTTGAAGTGATCTGAGACTTCCTGATCTGACTTGTTGTTGAAGCCCTGGAAGAGAAGTGGGGCAGCGGAAGGACTATTGAGTAGAGAAGGGGCACAATTCCTTGGGTGGGACAGACACGGGGAATGGGGAACTATAGAATAGTTGCAAGAATCAACACCCTGGGTTGAGCAATTCTGTTGTTGGTTAGACCATAGGTTGACACTAGGAATCCTTTTACCCTGGTGGAGTTCAAGCCCCAACTCAGGGGTGACCTGTTGCTGAAATATTATGAGCAACAATTTCTATGGCTGGGAGGAATGTCTGAGTCATGCACACAGTTGGTGACTTTTAATAAAATATAAGTGTTCTTGTGTGCTTATTCATTTGTGTCTGTTATGATATATTACTTCCATAGTGTTGCATTTGAATATTGGTTGTTATTCTGCTAATGTTGTCTATTCTGTAAGTGAGATGTGAGTATTTAGCATAGTATTTGTATATGCCGAGTATGCTAGTTGATAAGTAAATTTTGTTAATATAGTTATGGTAAATGGTCAAGATCTTTCTGAGAGAGGTCAAAATTACCATGCATGCAGAAAGTGGTCAGTGTGTACAAGTGATTGGTTTTGCTGTGTGCGTTGGAGCGTAGTTTGCACACACAAGAAAGATGACCTACAAGTGAAATCTAAATAGTTATGTGTTTTGTGGTATTTAGATGATTTGTATGGTTATGCGTGCAGTAGTGTTCGCATGTTGGAGTGGTCTTACGTTCTGTAATGTTGGTGTGATCAATGTGCTTGAGTGTACAATTATATTTCAAGTTACTTCCACTGTTATAATCTGTATAAACATGAGGAACTGTGGTGTGGTGCGAACCAATTTGGATTGTGTGCACTTCCTCGAGTGATTCCATGTAGTCTAAATGTTAAATGTGCACTCATTTTCTTGAGGCAATGTTTCTTAGAAGTAAGCTAGGGATGTTACTTGAGGTATCGGACCTGCAGTTGGGAGAGTTTGTGTGACGGGTCCCAGTCTAGGAGGCTGGGGATGTTACATTCTGGTATCAAAGCTATTGGTTCAATATTGGACTTGTATGGGCCAAAGATTAGCATGAAATAGACGTGTGTATCACATTCTAGTGTTGTGTAGTGCAAAGTTTATTATGCACACAAAGTATTAATGTGTGGTGTGTGCACTAGAAAGCGGGATGTTAAAAACATCCAAGGACTTAGAAGAAATGATTATGACAAAATGGCGTAGGGTTTTCCCGTTAGAGTAGGAAAGAGTCAGTGTAGAGGGTTAAAAGCATGGAAGATGTGTAGAGGACTTATAGTCCTGATGATAAATTCAAAGATATTTATGTTGGTTTGGGTGTTGATGGTACATAATCCAAGGAGGAGCGCATGAAATTGGTAGAAACCATAAAAGGACTACAAAAATATGTCCAAAGCTATAAATATGATAATGAAAGGTTTATGAGAGCCAACAAGAAACAAGATGACTTCAATGTCAAATTGATGTAGATCTTGGATATAATAGAAAAAAAAATGGATAAGGAGACAAAGACAAGTAGATCAATAAGTCACAGGTCACATGATGAGAAAAGAAGAGAAGCAAGAGATGCTGATAGGAAACATCACCATTCACCAAAGCATTCATTTAAGAAAATTTGCAATAGCTCAAGTCCATCTCCTGATAGAAAACATAAGAGGAGGACTAGGGTGGACGAGTTACGGGGAGAAATGAGTAAGATCAAGCCTCCTACTTTTTATGGTGAGCATAATAAGGATGAGGATGCATAAATTTCGTTGTTGGGTATAAAGAAATACTTCCAATTGCATGATTACTCCTCGCAGAAAGAAGGGATAATAACCATTTATCAACTCAAGGGAAAAGCGTCAATGTGGTGGGATCAATATGTATAAGTGCAACACATTGATGAGAAGAAAGTTACTTGGAGGGAGTTCACGAGGTATTTCCAAAAGAAATACTTAACCAAGCGGTAGTATGATAGGAAAATGAATGATTTATTTGAATTCAAGCTCGGGAGCATGGCGATAGATAAGTACAAAAGAAGATTCTTAGAGTTGCTAAAATATGTTGCATTCATTAAGGACGAACAAGTGAAAATTCAAAGGTACTTGAGTGGGTTTCCCTCATTTATCATTGACAAGATACGGTATGATGACCCCAAGACGTTGGAAGAAACCATAAGGCACGTTAAGTGTCTTTATGAGAAAAAAAGGGGAAGAGCGACTTTCCAAAAGGCTTGGGAAGACAAGATGAAAAGTAAGGTTGAACGAAGGAAGAAGGGAGCTAAGCCACCATTTTTCAGAAATACTACGCAAGGAAAAACAACTCTCCAAGAGCCCATATTGTCGGAAATAGTGGGATGGAGACCAAGGAAACAACCTATTCAATGTTGGGGTTGTGGCAGAAATCATGTGTTTAGATATTGTGCTCAAAGAGGTGAAAAATCGAGGACTGTGCACAATATATGACAAGTTGCAACACTTGAAGACATGGGTGGAAGTGTACCTAATATTTACGTAGCATTGGATAACAAGCAAGCCAAGTTCTAGTCACACATGATCGAGGTGGAAGGTAATATTAATGATCGACCTATTGCTATTTTAATTGACTCAGGAGATAGTCATAGTTATCTAGATTCTAAAATGGTGGAAATATTCCATTTGTCAAGAAGTAAGCTTGGAAAGCCTTGGTTGGTGCAGTTAGCTATAGGAGAAAAAAGGAAAATTAATGAGATGGTTAAGGGATGTCCAATGGATATGAATGGACTGTGCACAAAAGCTAATTTGAAAAACATACCTTTGGGATCATATGATCGCCTCATTGGCATGGTTTGGTTGGACCAACATCATGCTATTATAGACTATTATAATAAGGCATTTAATTTCCTGGATGAGAAAGGAAATTTGAGAATAGTTCAAGGCATTCCAAGAGCTATTACTATCAGAGAAATTTCAGCCTTGCAACTGAAGAAAATATACAGGAAAGGATGTCAAGTATTTGTAGCTCACATGGAAGAGGAACCTAAGGATAAAGTGCCAAGTGTTGAAGACTGCACAATGATGAAAGAGTTTGAGGATTTATTTAAAGAGATACCAAGATTCCTTCCAAAAAGAGATATCAATTTCTCTATAAATATGATGCTGGGAGAAACACATGTATCCAAGACTCCTTATAGGATGAGTATGCTAGATTTGAAGTGATTGTAGATGCAACTTGAAGAGCTTTTGAAAAAGGGGTATATATGCCCAAGTGTGTCGCCTTGGTGTGCGCCAATTTTGTTCGTGAATAAGAAGGATGGTACGCTGAGAATTTGTATTGAATTTAGGAAATTGAATAAGGAAACAATGAAGAACAAGTATCCTTTACTGAGAATAGATGACCTGTTTGATCAATTGAGAGGCGTGCATATATTTTCCAATATAGATCTCAGATATGGATATCACCAGGTGAGAATTAAAGAAGAAGAGATCAGTAAGATTGCCTTTAGAACAAGGTATGGCCATTACAAGTTTACAGTGGTGCCTTTTGGGTTGTCGAATGCACCAATTGTCTTCATGTGTTTAATGAATGGAGTTTTCAGAAATTACTTGGATAAGTTTGTCATTGTATTTTTGGATGACATTCTTATTTACTCAAAATCTGAGGAAGAGCACAAAAAACACTTGAGAATGGTGTTGCAGGTGTTGAGGGAGCATAAACTTTATGCAAAGTTGAGCAAATGTTATTTTTACCAGAGGCATATTCATTACTTGGGTCATATCATTTCAAAGGAAAGAATAGTTGTGGACCTAGTGAAGATAAAAGACATTGAAGAATGGCCAACACCAAGAAATGTCGCATAAGTGAGATCCTTTATGGGACTAGCAGGGTACTATAGAAGGTTTATTGAAGGATTCTCAAATATTGCGCATCCAATCACATCCCTTCAGAATAAAGGTGCATGATTTGAATGGTCTATGGATTGTGCAAGGAGTTTTCATCACTTGAAGAGTTTGTTGACAAGTGCGCCAATTTTGAGAATTGTTGATTCTGAAGAAAACTTCGTTGTGTGCACAGATGCATGGAAGGTAGGAGTCAATGGAGTCCTGATTCATAATGGACATGTGGTGTGCTATGAATTAAGGAAGTTGAAAGAGCATGAAAATATCTATGCTACTCATGATTTAGAATTGACAGCTATATTGCATGCCTTGAGGATGTGGCGACATTGTCTCATGGGTAAAATATTTGAGCTGAGAACAAACCATTATGGTATGAAGTATTTGTTTGGACAATCAAGTTTAAATTCCAGACAAAGCAGGTGGTTAGAGCTCCTCAGTGAGTATGACTTTGCTATAAAGTATATCAGAGGAAACACAAACAAGGTGGTTGACGCACTCAGCAGGAGGATGCATGAGATGCATGCTACAACCATTAGCATGTACTAGAGAGATTTGTGGACAAAATTTTGGAAGTTTCAAAATCATATCTGCGCTGTATGGATATAAGTGTGAATTTAAAATAAGACATTTCATAACCGAAGTTTGAAGGTTATAAGTTAAGAGATGATGGGATCCTCATGTATAGATGCAGAGTCTATGTGCCAAATGATCACGAGTTGAAGAGCCTGATATTGTCAGAGATGCATAAGAGTCCTTATGCAGTACATTCAAGTTACCAGAAGATAATTGTCACAGTCAAGAAACAATACTATTGGCCAGGAATGAAAAAGGAGGTTGCTGATTTTATTGCTAGATGTCTCGAATGTTAGAAGGTCAAGGATGAGCACAAACATCCAGCTGGTTTGCTACAACATTTTCCCATTCTTGAGTGGAAGTGGGAAGTTATAATGATGGATTTTATAAATAAGTTTCCTAGGACTACTCAGCAACATGATTCTATTATGGTGGTGGTGGAAAAGCTTACTAAATTTTCCCAGTTTATTCCAGTAAAGTCAGTGCACAAGGAAACTAACATTAGTGATATTTCATGTGTGAAGTTGCTAGGTTGCATGGTGTTCTTAAGACAATTGTGTCTGACAAAGATTCCAAGTTCACCTCAAAATTTTGGAAAGGGATATTCAAAGGATTGGAAGAAGTATGTACTTTAGCACAACATATCACCCTGAGACAGATAGGAAAACATAGAGGGTAAATCGGGAAATTGAAGATATGCTCATGATGTATGTGATGGATAAGACATCAAAATGGGAAGACTACTTACATTTGGTAGAGTTTTCTTATAACAATGGATATCAAACATTTTTAAAGATGATTCCATTTGAAGTAGTGTATGGTAGAAAGTGCAACACACGAGTGAGTTGGGATAACCTAGAAAACCATGTAGAAGTTGGGCTAGATCTTCTCTGGTAAATGGAAGAGCAGGTGGGAAAAAAGAATTTAAACGCTGCCTAGGATAGACAAAAAATATGGGAAAATAAAGGCAGAACCCACAAAAAGGTTTAAAGTGGGTGATCGCATTATTTTGAAAGTAAAATCCAGAGGCAGTTCCCTGAAGTTGAGGAATTATTCTAAGTTAGCAGCGCGCTATTGTGGGCCATTTGAAATCCTAGAGAGGATTGGTCCTATCACTTATATGCTTGCATTTCTTGCATCCTTTTGTATTCATAATGTTTTCCATGTGTCATTGGTTAAGAAGTATGTACTTGATGCTAATCATGCCATTGATTGGAATGTGATTTAGGTGGAGCCAAAAGGCAATTTTTAAGCACGACCAGTTTGCATATTGGACCGGAAAGTCAAGAAGCTATGGAATCGAGCCATGGAGTTGGTAAAGGTCCAATGTATGTGGTACAATCCTGAGGATGCAACTTGGGAGCGCGAAGATGCTATGCGAGAAAAGTATCCTCATCTTTTTGAAATTTTTTGAAGTTTTATATGTATCTGTGTATATAATGCATTGAGGACAATGTATAAATAAGGGGGAGGGGAATGCAATGTCCTTAATATGAACCCCATTTGTAGTTGCACATTTAGGCTGGTGAGCCGTTTTGGTTTTGCACACACTTGAACATTGCGTGATGTAATGATCCATATAGGTTGGTGAGCTATTGGAAACAAGTGTAAATGTAATGATACATATAGGATGGTGAGCTATTGATACCAAGTTTTGGTACTGTGTGCACCAGTGGAATGCACAGGGTTGGTTATCAAAGAAAAGGTCCACATATTCCATAGTGTTGTGCGTACCTGAGCTAGTGTGTGTGGATAAGGAATGGTGCACATATTCTATAGTGTTGCGTGCACACAAGTAAGTGCACGGAAATGATTGTGATATATATATATATGTTTTGAGGCCGGAGAGCCTGTGTGATTGTTGGGCTGGTGAGCCGGGATGCAAATAGGCCAGTGCACCTATTCTTTTAAAGTGTATCTATTATATCAAGATTTTCCTCACCATTGCTATCTTGCATAGAGGGCCTTTTTCCATTTCCCTATGCAGACTTATCAACCCCCTTTTTGATAAATCCAGAGCCAAAATTATATATTTTTCCACATATACGCTCCCTAACTGCTTTGCAAGATGTGTATACTCTTGATGCTCCACTATAGCTCGCATATATCGCGATTTGTGCCAGAAAATACAAAATGAGGTTGGGTTTCCATGTCACGATAGAAGATCTATGATCTTTGGCCTTCCATATACTAGAAACGTTCCGACTCGGCCCTTCAGTTGCATTGTGGAGGCTATAAGAGCACAATTTCGAGCTATGAAAAAAGAGAGAGAAAGCATTCAACTTTGAGAGCAAAAGTTACTCTGTAGAAATTACTTCATATTGAGTTTGCATCCCTTTGTCCCTCAAGTCTGAACACAATGTTTAGCCCCCAAGCTCTTCCCTTATTGTCAAGAGAATATCTTCATCTCTTTTGGTGCATACCCCCAACCCTCGGGTTAAGGTCCACGCAGGATCGCTCTTTTTCTGCCCTTTGAGTCTAACTGACTCTTTGATTCCTTTTCAGGAAATCAAGCACACCTACAATGGTGCCACCACAGGTCCTTATGAATTGAGCCCGTGTGCACAAACGCTAAGCACCAATTCAAATTCTCCGATCCACTATGTGATCAAGTTCTTCACTATTTCGGAACTTCGGATATCGTGACTTCGCGACTCCTGTTACTGAGTGTCTTGACTCTTCGACTTCCGAAACCCGAATTGACGATTCGCCGAAATGTAGGCCTCGTTATCCTCCACACTTATATCGCGTTTTGTGATTTTGGGAATCCCGAAACAAATATCCCGATCTCCTATTCCCCGAAATGCCGAAATGTCGAATTCTGACACGTTCCCAGTGCTGGCCCCACAACGGAACTTTCCGCCTTTTCGGGATTTCGGGCTTTGAAATTCCATGAATCCTGATGCTAAGCTTTCGGTTTTCCAACCCACGAAATCTCGAAATGGTCAATGAGTCTGACTTGTGCTGGTCAAAACAATTCTAGGTTTCCTGACCACAATAAATTATGTTTCTTCCTTCTTCTTAACCTCCTTAAGAAGTTCCTTCCCACTCATGAGAAGTACAGTGTTGCTTACTTCAGGCTTCACCTCTTTGTCCTTAATCGGCAATAACATGTGAGTTCTCCCATTCTTCTCTAGGGTATATGTGTTCTTTCTCCCATCATGAACCACATTCCTGTCATATTGCCACGGTCTACCTAGCAATAGATGGAAAACATCCATGGGAATGACATCACACAATATCTTATCGTTTTATCCTCCTATTTTAAATTCAACTAAACATTGTTTAGTGACATTTACCTGATGTCCTTTTTGTAGACATGAAACTCTGTATGGGCTTTGATGTTCAATAGTATCCAGCTCCATATTTTCTACCATCTCTGTAGAAACGAGATTGTCTATGCTACCACTGTCCACGATGACCTTGCATACTTTGTCTTTGGTCTTGCAAGCAGTTCGAAAAAGTCTGTTCCATTGGACTGGACTTTCTGCTTCCTTCTCTGGCGTTAAGAGAACCTTTCTCATCACCAATGATATTCCACCTTCAACATCCTCTGCTTCAACATTCTGCCTCTGTGCTTCGGCAATGTGAGTTTCACCATCTTCTTTCTTCTTATCTGGACATTCATAAGATTTGTGTCCATTCTTTCCGCATGTGAAGCATTTTACTGCTCCACCTCTGGCTCTTCCTCTTCCTCTAGCGCAAGGAAAAGTGTTATTATCAACATACTGTCCTCTCTGTTTGGCATACTGCCCTCTTTGTGAGCTTCCACCTCTCTCAGTCTGAGGTTGAGGTTTCTTCCACTCTTCCTTAGGCTTCTGATTCCTATCTTGGACAACTGTTTTGCCTCTGGGCTGACTTCTGCCTTGTCCTCTTTGACCCTTCTTTCGGCTCAGCTTCTCTTCAGCCTTCAGAGCCATCTGATAAGAATCTTCTACAATCCGAATGATCATCATGCTCATCTCATCTTGAATTTCGTATCTTAGACCATTCATGTACTTGGCAACCTTTTCATCATCACTTTTGCGATGACCTACTCTGATGTTTAGTTTGTAGAACTCTTCAGTATACTCTTTCACTGACATCAGTTTCTGTCTCAAATTATGCATTCTTCGAAACTGAGTGATTTGATAATCATTGGTTATGAGTTTTTCTTTCATCTTCGCAACCATTCTATCCCAACTCTTGATTTTCTGCTTACCTTTGCAACGTCTGTCAACTTGTAGTTCATCCCACCACAATGCTGCATGTCCTTTAAGTCTTGTGACAGCATGTTTAACCTTCTTGTCTTCCTCAACATCTTCATAGTCAAAATACGTGTCCAGAGCTCTAATCCAGTCTAGAAGTTCTTCAACATCCAGGTTTCCTTCATACATGGGGATCTCCATTTTTTCTCTGGCACCTATCCTTGCAACTGCCCTAAATAGGCGTTCATCCATTGCATCTTCGGACGCAATGATTTCTTCGTGTCCAACTTCATTTTCACTTTCATCATCGCTGATGTCCCCAGCGTCGACTGTGCACCTCTGTGTAGTCTCCATGGCGTCAAGCCTAGCACGTAGTTCACACATTTCTCTCTCCACCACTGGATCAGGCATTTCCATCGGCCTGTCTCTTCTTCTCGGCGGCATGGCTGAGAATTTCCCTCCCTTCTTTGCTATAGAAAGAAAAGGAAATTTTCCTAAGCTCTGATACCAGAATGGTGCAGACCCCCAACCCTCGGGTTAAGGTCCATGCGGGATCGCTCTTTTTCTGCCCTTTGAGTCTAACTGACTCTTTGATTCCTTTTCGGGAAATCAAGCACACCTACAATGGTGCCACCACAGGTCCTTATGAATTGAGCCCGCATGCACAAACACTAAGCACCAATTCAAATTCTCCGATCCACTATGTGATCACGTTCTTCACTATTTTGGAACTTCAGATATCGCGACTTCGTGACTCCTGTTACCGAGTGTCTCGACTCTTCGACTTCCAAAACCCAAATTTCCGATTCACCGAAATGTAGGCCTCGTTATCCTCCACACTTATATCGCGTTTCACGATTTCGGGAATCCCGGAACAAATATCCCGATCTCCTATTCCCCGAAATGCCGAAATGATGAATTCTGACACGTTCTCAGTGCTGGCCCCACAACGGAACTTTCCGCCTTTTCGGGATTTCAGGCTTCGAAATTTCGCGAATCCTGATGCTAATCTTTTGGTTCTCCAACCCACGAAATCCCGAAATGGTCAATGAGTCTGACTTCACTTCTTGACAAGTATGCCGCCTGTCCACTCTGCTGTCCTCTATCTTTGGACGTGAATTCTTCTGCCCCTCAAATATCCAAACTCCGAAATGAAAGTTCACGAGTAATCTGACGACCCTCGTTGGCTTGGATCTACGACCCTATCTCTCCTAAGTTTATACTTCAGAAAATAATCGCCATAGCTCCCCTTGCTCCTTTGCAAGATCGAACGGCTCTTGGGACTTCACAAATTCTCCACAGAGAATTTCGACCACCCAATCCTTCTCTTGAGAATTTCTACGAAATGAACAAATGTTCTTTCACTAGAACTTGACCTCTGCGAAACAAATTCGCTCCGTCTCCTTTCAAACAGGTTTGATTTCTACCATCCTCTGAACAATTTACAAACACTAACTCTCCTGATCTTCTTTCACAATTTCAAGTCTTCAAAAAAACTCCTGCACGCACTCCTTGCAACAACCCTTCAGATACTTCTAAGTATTTGATTTCATCGACCCTGTGCACTCCCCCTTGCAACAGTAGTCCTCCAACTCTTCTCTCGGTTGACAAGTTCTAAACTTTCAACCAGCCTGTGCACACCTCGCATGGTTTTGTGCTTCTATAGAATATGAGAACAACGATATCCCTCCTAAGCTTTCAGAGATGAACTCTGAACCCGTTGATGCACTCCTTGCGAACGTTTCACTGCACTCCTTGCAGGAGCTCTTGCTCAGATAGAGAAACAATTGAAACTCATTCCCTGACTCTCTCTCAGACTTCAAATACTTAACATGAAATCATACATACATAGCATAAAATCAAATGTACGACAGAAAGAGTAAAATAACCATGAGCATAACATTCAACATGCATGCACAGAAAGTATTAGAACACCATGAGTCTGAATCAAAGCTTCATATATTAATCTCATAACTTCTGTACGTGGCTTCTTCTACACAACTCTCTGCTTCTTCTCCTCTGTGCTCTATGCTCAATTGATAATGTTAATGTTACAAATGATACAAGATGAGGGTGTCTATAGTCAGTTTTCCCTCCTACGCTCTAAACTGTCTAATCTAGAATTTAATTCTATCTACTTACATTAACTGCCTATAAATTCCTTTACACCTTACAGATGAGAGCGGATCTCTCAAGATCTGTTTACAATATGGAAGTATGCACTCTCTTAATTATTACATTAACATCTTCCCATCCAAACTTTCAAAACAATTCAAACATTTTCAACATGTGCCAAAATGAAATGGCATTTGTCCCACGCTCACTTGCTGCTGGCAATGCTCCTGCATCATCTTTGCTATGAGCTTGCCTTTGGTGGAGGATTGAAGTGGTGGAGACCCAGTTGGAAGGAACTTGGTTTCTTGGTTTTGAACCGTGCCGACACAGAAGTCTGTAATGTTGATACTTCTGTTGATAAATTATTAATAGAAATACTCCTTTCCCGTCCAATCAATATCTTGCGAATATATGATTATTATCCATGGGCATGTTTGTAATGTTTATTATTGGATTGTGCTATCTAATGTGCTAACTCATTTTATATATTGTCACTATATACTTGCATGCTTGTTCATTGAGAAATTCTTGCAGGTGTAAGGCTTTGGGTCAAAGTGCTCAACGGTGGAACGACATCAAATGATTGGGTCGAGGTAGGCTTCTTCCTCGTATTACACATTAATTTATATAACACATGTTGGAATTGAGTTGATTTCTGTAGTCATACCTGTCTGTTGTGGTTTACCCTTGGCCACAGAGAGTTTTCCCCTCATAACAGAATTGGTGACTCCACTGGGGAGAGATCTTCCTTCTAAGGGTTGAAGTATTTTTTCTTCTTACGTTTCTCTTTTACCTTTGTATTTCTTGTCGTATCACAGTTGGATAGAGTCTGTTTACTCTGGGTCTGAGTTTTTAGCCTTTTTACCTTTCCTAGCCTTGTTTTAAAGGATATACACCCTTTTTTCCATGACAACCGCGTGTATATGCTTGTTGTCCCACTATAAGAGGCATATATATGCCTTTTTCTCTTGAACAGGAGCGTATACCACTTCCCCCTTGCTTGTTTTCTTGGTTTAGTGACTGCTGGGTAAGTTTTGAGGATCACTGAGCCTTCTTGGGTCTTTGTGGTACCTATTGAGATTATCTGGGATGACAGGAAAACTTTTTGGAGTTGAATTTTTGGGCGACATCTTTCTCTTTATTTTTCTATTTTTGATTTGTCCTTGGTAGTTGTGATGTCTGCTTAGCTGCTTGATATTCTGCTCAAGTGATTTCTTTTATATACAGTAGAGGTTGTATATCAAGTCGCTTATCAGTCCATGCATTTTCTTTTTAAATACATTGAAAATACAAAAAAAATTAGGCACTTTGCATTGGTTGGTATTTTTGTCTTTGAAACTTTATCATTAGCTTAGCACATTTAGCGAAAGATTGCATTTTATTTCTGAGTTGCAGAATTAAAATTGAAGATTGCACTGTTTTATTTAGCATATCATTTACTGAAAAGTTAAAGTTAGGCTTTGCATTATATCTATTTTTATTCTTATGCAGAGTCATAACACCATAAGTTTCATTTCCATACCTTTTTGAGTAATCACGGCCAATAAAATTTTACACTTTAAACTAAAATTGATTAGTCACGATTTTATTTTTTTGGGTGCACAAACTAGCCTAGGATTTAGTGCCTTGGAATAGGATTTTGTAAGTAAAATTCTCCAAGGTAGTTAAATCAACTTATGTGTCTGAGACAGGGAGTTGAGAAATCCATTGTATAATTGGTAATATCAGGAGGCTCCGCTCACACCGGAGTTAATCACAAGGTCACGCAAAGTTGCTTGAAGGGATAACCCCAGGATACTCACCTAGCGTTAGAGATATTTCTGTGGATTTATTTGTATTTGGGGATCTTGCTAGTGCCCATACCTCTGTGAGAGGTGGTACTTTCAAGGTTTTGGGATTTGATACCCTGCCCATATGGTGATCCGAACTTACGATTGTTCACTTGTGCATCGGTTATACAATGGTTTATTAGTTGCTTGACTTAGGTTTCTCATAGGTTACTTGCAGGGGTTATTCTACTTGTATCCTGAGTCAGATAGGGGTCGGAAAACACACAACCTTTATGG
>ML816643.1:196955-236746 GCA_009831015.1 Picea engelmannii
TTTGAATCTTTGGAGCTTACAAATCTACCCTTGTTATCTCTATATCTATGCATAAAATGGAAATTTTAGCTGAATTGAAATCCTAATTCTATCTAGAAGGTAAGAAGGCAACCTGGCTTTGGAGAACCCCACTCTAGTGGCCACGTGGCTCTTCACTCACGTCTTAAACATTTTATCCTCCTCCCTCAAGCAACCTTTTAAATTAAAATTTATGCAAACAATCTAAGCTAAAAATTACTTCCTACCGTTTGCAACTCCCCGACAACGGTGCCAAAATGTTGTGCTACTTATATGTCTAATATAATGCACTCGTTAATTATCAATCCAGGATTCATAATCAACAGAGTTACAAGACACCAGTAAGAAAGGTAATTCCTATTGTCACGAGTATAGAATCAAACTAGATTATGTATGCTAGAAACAAATCAAAATAACAAACTACAATGCACTTTGGCTGTCCTTCACAGAGAGGCTATCTATTCCATTATGGCACATGCAAGTATGAGATGGAATTGGTTTGATAGATCAACTCTGATGTCTGACCCATAAAACTAATTATGCAATCCACACTTTCTGAAAGGAAATCACACATCAATCAACATAGCATGGGTAGTTCAATAGTCAATATGTTGGTTCTGCTGTGGTTTATCACAATGAACTTCACTAGTTCTTATCCAAGTAGTTTTGACTATTGCTACCAACAGCTATGATCACTCAAGGAAATCAAATTCATGAGAACAGAAACATGGCATATGCAAAAACAAAGCAATTAAAGATCTCTAAGCAATTATAGAATGGAAATCTTAATCTAAGCTGCACTGCTATCATCTAACAGAGTTAAAGCTCTAGCTAATTCAATGTTTATACTACTAAAAATAAACACTAATGCTAATCTACGAAGAGGATGAACTTTGTTGGGCGGTGGGCCCTTGCCGCTTCAACATGTCAGCTATTGAAGTCTACAAGAAGCTTTCTTTTAACACACACATTACTCTCACTCACACTTCAAAACATAAAATCAAAACTCTCTTTAAGAATTCAACTCATTCTTAATCATAGATAATTAGAATATGGAGATAAAATAACATTCCATTAATCTTCACTCAGGACATGTTCTGTACTATCATACGCTGCTTACATTTTGATGATATGCTAACTCTCCTACCCTTCTACCATCCTTGCCATGACTATTTAATAGTCTGAATTGTGAAACACAAGGAGGTGAAGTGATTTGCAAATCAATCAGTTGTTAAGTTTAATCATTCGGTTACATCTTTAGCTTTATCCTCATGACATGAAGTGCATGAGGATGAGGCAATTAACAAACTGTTCTTATCATAGCCTTGCTAAAACAAATAGATGTCCACCAATTGACTTAGGTGAGATCTGGCACTTAACTTAGTGCATTAGGTTCTTCCATATTAGTACCGGATCATAACAGGCAGATGGTACTCGATCACGACAAGGCGCAAAAGGTTGTACCGGATCATGAAAGAGCATGGCCATTGGTACTGGATCATAACAATGCATGTTGGTACCAGATCACAATAGATGCTATTTTGGTACCGGATGCACTTGGTACCGGATTCAGAGAACAGTAGTCTTGGCACGCGGGTATTGGATGGATGAGCTGGTACAAGAGTGCTAGACATATAGAGGTCAAAGATTCACATATGACAAATCAAGCATTAGTACATGAAATATTTAATTCCTTAACCCAATAAACGAAAAAATGCATGAATTAACCATACTTTACCTTATGACCTTATTACTGGCAATTGGTAGCGTTCTTGTCATTCACTCAAGCTTTAGGTAGGCCAAAAATGTATAGGTGAAGAGTATAATAGGGTAATGAGAATGTCAATTTCAAGTCTCAACACGTACCTTGATCCATCTACTAAATATCCTCCAATCCGTTCCTTCTGAAACGTTGTAGAAAAAAAGTTATAGCGAAAATTCCAAGGTGTCTCAGATGTAGCAGCGAAACCCCAAGACCTTGAGCTTTGATACCATATGTTAAGAACCAAATATCAATATAGCATAGAAAAACCTCAGAAAAAGTACTCAACGCCTTGAAAAAAAGATAATTTCAGATAATAAGCCTCTTCGAGAGGGCAACCTCCTTTTACCCCACTTAAATGTTCAAGTACAAGATGATTCAAAATGAAAATGTCTCTTTGGTATATATAGGAGACTAGGAGGTATAATTACAACTAATGGCCTAAAGCAGACATAAATAAAATAACATTACTAATATAATATGCCCCAATTAAGGGGTAATGAACCAATATTAGGGCTTAACAGGGGACTCCTTTATTGGTTGGTTTCACTGATTCAGATTGGGCCGACGACCCTGATGATCGGAAGTCTACTGCATGTTATGTTTTCAGCCTTGGTTCAGGACCTATCACTTGGGCCTGTAAGAAAGAATAGGCTATTGCACTTTCTTTAGCAGAAGTAGAGTATTGAGCAGCGGTAAATGCAAGTCAGGAAGCCCTGTGGCTTTGACAGATCCTTTCAGAGTTTGGATTCCAGCACCAACATCCGACCAGCCTTTGGTGTGACAATCAGAGTGCCATAAAGCTCACCAAAGACCCAATTCAACATCAGTGTAGCAAACACATCAAGCTACACATGCACTTCATCAGAAATCTCATTCATGATGAAGTTATTGAAGTGCTCTTTTTCCCTACAAAAGATCAAGTTGCAGACATTTTCACAAAGTCTCTTACATAAGCGAAGTTTTCCAAACTTCGATCTATGTTAGGAGTTCAAGAAGTTGTCATTAAGAGGGGATAGGCTCTAATGCCTCCTTCCTTCTCCTATTGTGTCACTATTGTAAATCCTTCAATCCTATCCCAAGTTGTTCTTAAGGGGGGATGTTAGGATATTTAAACACTTAGGAGTTAGTAAGATCTACTTGGTCTATTGTGTCATTAGGTAAAAGTGTGTTTTCTAGTGTGTTTATTTAGTATGCATTTGTAGTTAGGAAATCCAATGGTCACGATATGTTCCCGACATAGAGTGATTCGACGGTTCATACTCTCCTCGATCTTAATGGCCATTGATCCATGGCTTAGCACCCGATTGGTCCATGATCTCTATTTAAAGAGAATGGAGGGTCATTTGCCTATGATCAATTGTGAGAAACTCTCTTGTAAAATCTCTATGTAATATTTTTCTTTGCATTAATAAACTGCTCCAAGTGGCCGCATTGGCTGGGGCTGTGGATGTTTCCCCGTAGGGGTTTTACCACGTGAAAAAATCAGTGTGTTGATCTTTGATTTGGTTATGTGAGTGGTTACTGAAGGTGTTCATCCTCTGTTGGAATACCTGTGTTGTCGAACAAATTCTACATTGGAAAGGCACAAAAATGACATAAATGTTCCAAAATGGAAATAACTAGAAGGTAATAGTGTGAAAAGGGTTTTTTATGGACCAAAAAGGAATTTTTATGGTGAAACTAGTGGAAAGTTTGGTGAAAACCCTCCAAGTTTTCAGTATTTATGGAGCAAATTTCTCATGATTCAACTGGTATAATTGGACATTATCAATTCTAGATGAATCCTTAGCTCCTTGTTATTCGTTTAAGTGTTTCTTTAACATATTTGAGTAGTTAGAAAAAAATTGGGAGGCCTCAAAAGAACTTGGGCTATGCGATTACGGTTTGGCTATGGAAAGGTCATGAACGGTTGCATGTTTCTAGTAAGGAAACCCATGGACAGTGACATATTTCACCTATGTAGGTGTGACCATCCCCCAAAAATTCATATCTAGCTTTGTTTTGTCAAAATTTTTGGATTTGGCTTGATGGAAAATGGTTGTTGGATGTTGTAGGATAAGCTTCCATCATGATCGAGTTGAAGAATCAAGAGAACGAGGAAGATGACTTAGGTGCAATGGGAGACCAACACACATTAGCATATCTATTGGAATGTGGGTTTTTGAAGTTTGTTTGGTGTCAAAACATGAGATTTCAACCTCAACTATTGGAGATGTTGGTGAGGTTTTGGAGCCTTGACCAACAATGCTTCAAAGTGGGGAGGAATCAATTGAAGATAGAATTAGAATATATCTATTTTATAATTGATTTTTTATGGTAGATGGTGCCAATGAGTCTATTAGGTGGTCTAAGTGGTTTGACCTATTTGTTAGTGACTACGCGCCATAGTATTGTTGTCCGGAGACAAGGAAGATAAGTAACAAGCTCCCTATCAGATATGTCATGGATCTTCCATTATGGAAGATATTTTTCACGATTACCCATGTGGCAGTCTCTGTTGTGCCATGTTTAGCCTCAAAAGGGCATATCTAGTATGCACTGTAATGCCTCAAACCTACATTTTTTGACTGGTTCTTGGGTGTGTTGACTAGACTTTAGGATCAACTAACAAGATGTAGGACATGTTGAAAAAAACAATTTGGGTATGGCTCCATTTTGGTTTCGTTTTTCCTAGAGAGGATCCCCATGATGTGGCCCCAAGTTATTGCACCATATGTAGGGCCTAAGGATCCAAAATTTTTAGATGGATTGATTACATGACACACATCATGTTGGAGAGTTGATATGGACTTGTCTAAGTTAACTAGTGGAATGGGAAGATCGTGGCCATCGGGGACTTTCCATATGAGGGAATTGAATTTTTTCAAGATCCCAAGCTCTCTCTACCCCCTAGGGAACAATGGGGCCCTCTTGGTAAGAATGCAAGACTTGTGTAAAAATTCTTTTAAAAGTTTTTCATGTTTTTATACTATTTTTGTATTTTTGGGCTTTGTATTTTTGTATTTTGTTAGTGTAGGATAACTAATCAATATTGTTGTTATGACACATATGTGGGACTGACACGTCTAGAAGGGTGGGATCTAGCCCATTATAGGAGTAGCGATGAGAAGTCATAGGAGGAGGGGAATGATGTTGATGACCTCCATGAGGTGCAGATGAACCTTGAGGGCTTGACCATGGGAGTTCCTCCAATGTGAATGGTGGAGATTCCATCGAGACTACAATGCCACATAATGGGTGTGTCCCACCCATTCCTACATCTTCTCAAGTGTGTAGCCCACATATTTTTTTTCTATCATGAGACCTAGGTGTCTTGGGATGACTAGATGACAATCTCCCATTTTTGTACTGTGGCATAAATTAATAAACTAACGACATTTATTGTGTCATGGTGGGACATGTAGCCCAATTTTTGTAAACCGCACCAATTTTGGGATGATGTAATGAAAGACTCTTATATCTATCTATCTATCTATATATGTTTATCTTGGATTATACTTATGGTGTTCAAAGGATGTAAATGAGACCGATGTTAATGTGAACATGCATGCTTTTTTATTTTTACTGGGATGCTTAATTTAATGTGACAGATGCCAATATAACATATAATTAGCTAATGAATCAACCAATGTATTAGACCCTCTTGGGATATGTTGGTAATCAATATAGTCAAAGTACCTTTCAAGTTGATGAACCTTCAAATATCTGCAAAGTAGAAGATGACTTATGACAATATAGGCATGATTCAACTATGATACCATAGGATAGGAATCCAACTTGAAAACTAACCTATGAATGCAGAGAGTAAGATCCTTGAACATGAGTTCAATGACCCCACTATATTCCATGATGTTGTTGGTTGTAAAACCAAGGAAGGTTCCCACTAAACTCACTAGTTTGTCTGCAGAAAATAAAATCACCCAGGTAGTGGAAGCAATCTTCCGAGTAATATGACCGTTACCATTCGTGAAGCCTACATAGATTGAAGTGGATGTTGACATATGTAAATCAAGAAAAAAGTAGGATAATCATTGAACTAAGACAAATGACACACATAAAATAAAAATGTACACCACACAAAAAACTAAAAATACATAATGTACAAAGTATCATGTGGGCTTGGGGCCTATGCATAGTACCTTTTCAGGTGGAGCCCATTGTGAGGCTCCAAGAGTGGATTCCCATCATGATCAACCAAATCATAGGCCCTTTTGTGAAAAAAATGTTTAATGATGTAAGGACCATGCCAAAGGGGCTCAAACTTATCATCACCTAACGTGTCATGGTCTTGATCATGGAAAAAAACCAAGTCACCCTCCGTAAAGACTTAAGGTCGAATTGATTTGTCATATTGGAATTTAACGTGCTTCTTATGAGTCTCATTGGCCAAGGCACCATCATGACGATGTTCATCAAGCTAGGCCAAATACAAGAGATTCTCTTCCTCAACAGAAGTATCGAGTAATATTTCTATGGCTAGTTTCAATGATGGGATTTCACATTCAATCGATAGGACTGCCTCCACTCCATAACGAGTTGAAACGATGTAAACCCGGTGGTAGTATTGGCTGAGTTTCAGTAAGCCTATAATGTAAAAAATAAGATAATATGCCATGTGGACTTCTGTTTTCCCACCATCCTCCTAATCATGGTTTTTAATACGCTATTAATGGATTCAACTTGACTATTTAACTGAGGATAATAAGGTTTCAAGTTCTCATGTTGAAAACCCAACCTATCGGCTAGTTCAATCATCATTTTGTTGCAAAAGTGGGACCCATGGTCTATCACAATAGTGATAGGTAAACTGAACTGTGCGACGATGCGATTGAATATGAATAAGATGATTGTGATGCCATTGCTAGAAAAGGTAGGCAATGCCTCAACCCACTTTATGAAGTAGTCAATCAACACAATGATGTTACCATGGCCATTAGTCAAGGTAGGCTTACATGTCATGAAATCAATCCCCTATTTTACAAAGGGACCAATGAAAATCATATGATGTAGCGAAGTAGGATGGGAGTGCATTTTACGAGTGAACATTTGATAAGGGTGACAATTTTTCACCAAATTCATACATATCTATGAAGATCGTGGGCCAAAAGTATCATACGTGCAAAATTTTCTAGGCAGTGGAAAGACCATAAAGATGACCTTCACATGCTCCTACATGGAAATCACTCACGACTCACTCAACTTCCTCATGGACAAGAAATTTATGTAAAATCAAATCTACCTCATGAAGATAAAGAGTGCCATCGATGGCAAGGTATTGTTTAGCTTGATGGTGTATGCATCGTCGCTCGTCATGAGATAACTGAGGATGAAAAACGCTGGGTTTGGAGATATGATAGGACATTTCTATACCAGGGTTCAGACGAGTCAATGAAAAACAATGAATCATTAGGAAATGATTCATTAACCATGGGTTCATCATCAACTTGGGGAAGTTTGGACATCAACTCGGAAAAAGAAAAATATTTCTTGAACTTCGCAGAAACAAAGTCCATGTCAAACTCTTGTAAAATGACAATCCAATTTGAGTATTTTCCTCCAATGATCTAATGGATTAGGATGTGTTACATTAGGTTGGAGTATGATATGACAATGGTCTTCTACAAGAGTATGTAAGGCCGTAAATATTGGACAATGTGGACTATTTCTAAGGACAACTTTTTGACATGCGAATATCGAAGCTTAGGACCAATGAGACCTTTTCTAAGATAATAGATCACATGTTCTTTTTTCATGCTATCCTCTTGGATGAGTACTATTACAATGGTGGATTCAAAAGCTGCGAGATAGAGAAATAATTCATGACTATAGTAAGGAGGGATGAACAATGGGGTCAACATCAAGGCCTTATTCAAGGCATTAAATGATCGTTGGCCTTGTTCATCCCATACAAAAGACACAAATTTTTTCAATAAGAATATAAAGCATTTTGTTATCTTGGCGAGATCAACAATGAACCTATGTAGGAAGTTTTCCTTCCCTTGCAAACTTTGAAGTTAGTTGATGGTATGAGGAGGGGGAAATTGAACAATTTCCTCTACCTTCAAGGGATCAACTATGATACTATACTTGGATATGGTGAAGCCGAGAAAGTGCCTAGTTACCATGCAAAGTATGCACTTATGTGGGTTCAAACGTATATTATAGTAATGAAATTAGGTGAAGATGGCCTGCAAGTGACTAGAATGAGTATCACTCTGCTAAGATTGAGAAACTAAATAATCCAAGTGGGCCTCTACAATATGTTTGATGTCATGAAAAACATATGACATGGGCCTTTGAATGAGGCCTCGATATTTTTCAGACCAAATGGAAACTTATGATACACAAATGTACCCTAATGAAAATTGAAGGCAATATTGGGTTGATCTTCTGGTTTGATCTCTATTTGATTATAGCTAGAAAAACCATCCATAAAGGATAATATTCCGTTGCTGACATATTCATTGATAATCTAATCAATGAATGTTGTAGGATAATTGTCTTTGGGACAAGCCTTGTTCAAATCCCTATAATCAACACAAACTCTAATGGTTCCCTGTTTCTTAGTGACTGTAACGAGATTGGATACCCCTTCAGTCATGGGATCCATATTGAGAAAACCAACACGAAGACAATTTTCAACCTCCGCTTTAATGGCAATATCTTTTTTTTCGGGTTTACGGGTTGGAGTTTCTATCAAACAAGCTTAACTGCGAAATACATTTTGATTTCATGATCTATGATATGGGGGTCAATACCATGAATTTCTTTGTATGACCAAGCAATTTGTTTTTTTAAATTATTTAAATAGGTCAACATAAAGTTCAATTTCTTAAGGGGAACAATCTACACCTATCAGGATGTTTTCCATGACACCTTGCTTCACTGAAATGTCAATGGGTATGGTCTTCGAGATATTTTCTAAGTTGCCTTATGCATATACATCATGTATCATAATGGGATATTGGTACCATTGAACATTATCAGTAAGATCATGATTTTTAATGTTGACCTCTAAGCATTCCAAATCAGGAAGAAATGATGCACGATGGTGCATATTATCCCACAAATTGTCAAGTGCAGTCATGGCTTCCATGATGGCCTCATCCAAAGGCATTTCATAATCAAGGAAGTCATGTGATGTGGGAAAAGGAGTGACATGTTAGAGATATAAAACTTACCCATGTAATAAATTCACCTTAGTGACTTTAGGTTAAAAGATTAGGGTTTTCATCTCCTAGGGTTAGTTTTTGGTCTCTCAAGATCTTTATAAGAGTCAATACCCTCATTGTAATAATTGTACTATTTAATAATACTATTATTCAGTGTTTATAGAGATCATGTTTTTGGTATCGTAACCTTATATAGGGTTTCTTTGGTTCTCATAATATGACAACCCATATAGTCTTGAAATACTGATAAAAGTCCACATCATGTTGGAGATTTGAGTCAGGGTCAAGAGATGTTGATTACATTAATTGTTACATAATCTCAACCATTGTGAGAAACATTTGGGCTTCGTAAGACTCTATTTTGAAAGGGGTTTTTACCACCCAAGGATCAACACATTTTAGGGATCCATTGGTAATATAAGAGATCATGTTAATATGAGCCACAATTTGGGTAAGAGGTGGCAGGGGAAGGGTAAATGTACCCAAAAAGGATGAATCTTTGAACATACCTATGCCAACGCTCATATATACGCTCTAGAATCACTAACAAAAGGAAAATTGGAGCTTGCATTGGTTCTTGTTGGAGATATTACACACCCACCTAGGTAATTATTTTCATAAGGTCGATAGTCCAATGTTGAGAACGCTTCCTTAGATGAGAATATTCTCTCTAGAGAATATTCCCCTACAAAATAGGGCACTCCTCTTTAGTTTAGAGTTAGTTAGACTCAGTTACACTTAGTTAGACTAGTGGAAGTCACTCATGCATGAAAACCTCAGTTTTATCACCACCAGTTGCATGTGTTTCTCTCACTTCCGCACGTGTGACTCAGTTAACTGATGATTGCATGGATTAGTTAACTAGGAATAGGTGGTAGTTTACTCTAGTGTCTGTTAGTGAGTGTCTATATCTCTCTAGATCACTACTATGGTGCATTAGTTACTCATGTAGCCTATATCTATTGTAAATTATTCACCTTTTGAGTGTGGACTACAATGAATACAATTCTATTGATTCTTTTTTCTCATCTCTTCTCTCATTCTCTCAATTTGCAAGCTTTGTATGAATTCTTGTTAGCTATATTATATGTACATATTTCACCAAAATTATACATGGTATCAGAGCCCACAAGTTTCTAGGAGAAAGGAACACATGTACCTTATTTGAAGGTCCATAAGGGAGATACATTTAGAAAATATGGATTATTTGTCGACAATACTTTTCACTCCTTATAACTATTTGGAGTGGAAGCCAAAGATTCTACTTCTTCTCAAAAGTAGAGGCTTATACAAAATAACGATGGAAAAAGAAGTAGATCCCGATTCCATCGACGAGAGAAATGTTTTTCTCAACAAACAAGACATAGCTCTCAGATTTATCTGCATATCTATTTCTCCTGAACTATAATATCATGTAGAGGAGGAATCACTCTCAAATCCAAATGAGCTATAGACCATATTGGAGGTTCTATTTATGAATAAAGAATATTGTGAAGATTTCGTGCAAGATATTGAAGAGATAGAAACAAAAGAAAAGACATCAGAAGATCAAGCCTCTTATTCTGAAGAGCCTTCTACACAAGTATCTGCACATCTTTTTGTTCTATTCATTGGAGATGATGTATACTCCATTTCGGATCTATTTTCCAAATCTCATGTGGAATATATCATGCATGCATCTCAAGAGTCACATGCAGACACTTTTTCATACTCCATGCATGCATCTTAAGAGCCACATGCATGCATCTTAGGAGCCATATGTATGCACCATGCATGCATCTCAGGAGTAAAAAAGGGGGTTGTGCACTTCAGATTCAATTTTGACACTTTTTGAGTAGAATTTGTAGAAAAAAATTTGATATTTGAATTTCTCTTGGAAAAATACCCAATTTAAAAAACAAATCGTCTGAAACGGAGTCCGAGAAGTGAAGTTATGAGCATTTTAAAATCAACAAAATTTCAACATTTTTTCTGGAAACGGCCATGCGATTTACAAAGTTTCATCCAAACTTCATTTGGATCTTCCTCTTTACAATAAGAGAAAATGGATATGTGCAGGCATCTCACTGGTGCATCTACTTCATCAAATCCATACAAACATCTACATATTCAACAAAATATTCACCGAGCTTAAACTTTCACATTTGCAAGGTCTCCTTGGAGTGAAGGACATATTTGTTTAGTAAATGTTTTTCTTTCCTTCTTATTTTTTGATGCATTGTACTTTGAGGGGGGGTTTTCCCATGAGGTTTTTCCTCTTTTCTCTATTTGTTTAGTGTTTCATCCTTAGATGCATTTTACAATGGGTACCTAACATGGCCTTGGTTGTTGGGATCCATTCATCATGTACACCCTAGTAATTTTCAGGGGGGTGTTGGAGATACTACACACCCATCTAGGTAATTATTTTCATAAGGTTGATAGTCCAATGTTGAGAACACTTCATTATATGAGAATATTTTCTCTAGAAAATATTCCTCTACAAAATAGGGCACTCCTCTTCAGTTCCGATTTAGTTACACTCAGTTATACTTAGTTAGACTAGTGTAAGTCACTCGTTCAAGGAAACATCGGTTTTATCACCGGTAGTTGCACATGTTTCTCTCACTTCCATACGCGTGAATCAATTAACTAATGATTGCATGGATTAGTTAACTAGGACTGGGTGGCAGTTCACTCCAGTGTCTGTCAGTGAGTATCTAGATATCTCTAGATCACTATTATGGAACATTAGTTACTCATGTAGCCTATATATATTGTAAATTATTCACCTTTTGAGTGTGGAATATAGTGAATACAATTTTGTTGATTCTTTTCTCTCATATCTTCTCTCCTTCTCTCAATTTGCAAGCTTTGTACGAATTGTTGTTAGGTAGATTCTCTGTGCAGGTTTCACCACACTTATACAGTTCTAAGGTCAAGTGTGTAGTAGAAAATTTGATTGATGGTCATGGTCTTCCCTTGATGAGGAAAGTGAAGGAATAAAAAAAATGATGAATCTACAACTGTCATCTCATAAAATCAAATGTACCCAAGTAGAAAATTTTACTCTAGAGGGGAATCAACCACTTTAACATCAATGGAAAGAGTCTTACCACCTAACTCTATGGGAAATGTAGTTATCATCCCATGAGGCCAAAACATGTGTCCATCAAACAATTTTAGCATAGTGTTAGACAAATCGAGCTTTGGAGAGCTGATACATTTCCAACATGAGATGGACATAATACAAGTGGAGGCTCGTTCATAAACAACTATTCAAAAGTGTGTTTTTCTATTTGTCAAAGAACACCCTATAGTGGGTGAAGCATTGCATCAATTGGTGGATTCTTTAGCTGGAGAGGCATGTTAGGCTGCGAAGAGGATGCTGGATCCTAGGTCTTAGGACTAGTCTGATCATGAGTCTCGTAATTACAAGTTTGAGTTTGTAGGGTGACCGTATGGTCACACATGAACACTTGAGCATTCGTGGATGAACCTCACAGAGGGAGAGCTTCCATGCCCCCTTACAGAGGTGCAAGAGAAGAGACACACATTTTCTATTGGAGGGGAGGAAATGGATTAGTTAAAACAACAAGCTTTTGGGGAGTTGGATGCTAGGAAAAATATTGATGAATCTCATCCATTTTTTGGCACTGGTGAGTAGGATGGTCCTCCATAAAATTATTGCAGGGGAATCGATTATTTTTCTTCTCTTTAGTATCTCCACCAACATTGTTTTGGGTTTTGAGTATGTTTAGATTTTTCTTTTTGTGTTTGTTCTTGCCTCTAGGTTTTTGAGGATTCTTTGATTGCATGGATTGGATCAAATTCAGCTCAAAGATTTGAATGGGAGCCGTAGTCATTTGAGTGGTGGGCACAATGAATGGTGGGTGTTATGCGACACTTAGTTGACTCAAATGTTTATGAAATTGGCCCACAAAGATACTAGGTACAAAACCCAGAGGATGTATGATAAAATCATATAAAGTGCCAGACTGAGAATAGATCAAGTCTAAATTCTATTCACTTAGAATAGCCTTTTCCTCAGTGATTTCCTCTGCCATGGAGACATCCTTGGATATGGGAGGTAGAATATACTTTTTGAACCAATCCATAAGAATTTGGTTGGAAATATAGCCTTTAATAGCTTGTCTCGTAACCTCTACTCATGAATGTGATTGAAAATGTGGGTGGAGGTGTCCTGACACAAAGATATAAAAAACCTTGTCCCGGTCTCGTACCTAATTGAAAATGGGAAATGCGTTAAGAACGCCATATTCAAGGAATTAAAACTATCATAGTAAGTTCCTTTAAGCTTGATATACCATTTAACAACACTTTTAGTCACGTTTCTTTGGAAAACATGTGATAGAATACTATCATCCATCAATAAGTTGGATGAGCACCAAAGATGATAAGTCATAATGTGTGTTGAAAGGTCTTCTCCGTATTTTCCATCGAACTTGAGTATGTCAAATGGAAATTTTTTAGGGATAACCGACCATGATGGGTGGTATAAAATGGGGTCATTTGTCAATTGCAATAAATATGGAAAATATAATGTTGCCAAGAAAGGAAAAAACGAGTTGGAAAATGGGTTCCAGTAAAAGAATGAAGATGCTTGTGTTCCAGATGGACCTTGAGGTCCCCCCATATTATATTTTTCGGTGGGATACTGATTCCCGAAAGGATTATTTCCCCCAAGGACAAAAGCGCTGCTAAAAAAATATTTCTTTTGGGACCAAACATATTTCATTGAGGATAGTCCCTAGGGACATAGGTGTTCCCAAAAGGACTACTAGTGCCTAGAACATGACTTCCCCCAGGGGAAAACATAGTCCCTTGAGGATTCACCCTACAAACATAATCATTCGCAAAGAGATTACTACTTCATGGAGAATAACTTCCCCTAGGAAAAGAGGTGTACCCCAAATGATGAATACCTCTCAGACTAGAATTGCCTCTGGGGGAGTTCCCTCGGGGACATAAGGATATACAAAAGGATTACTAACTCTAGGATTAAGTGTATTACCCCAAGAGGTGTTAGGTCCCCCATAAATTTTTCTTCCCCTAGTATGAATAGGAGCAATCCCAAACCCACTATGGAAATTCCAACCAAAAGGGGAGCTAATGTTTGGCATTGTCGAGATACCTGTAGGGATGTTGGAAGAGGATGGAAATCAACCCTATCATTAGAACTAAGCCGCCCCCTCCATTGAATACAACTATGGGTGTGGTAATCACCAATGATGGGATGGATGTGCTCACACTAGACATACTTGTGGATGCAAATGAGGTTACAAAAGAAATTCCCCATATTGAGTAGTCAGATGCACTAGGCATAGATGAAGTAGGGCCTACAACACTAATAGAAGGAAAGGGAGACACCATTGAGGTGCCTCCCATAAAACTATATGATGAGGTTGTAGGTACCCCCATACTTAATGAATCACTTGTACCAGACATTGTGTGAAGATTATTGAAGAGAAAAAAAGGTTCACTAAAATGTTCTTTGACTCTTAAGAGTACGGGGTCAAAAGGACCAGTCAAAGGAGGGTGAAATTTTGGTGGAGGAATTTTGTCGATCACTTCAATTTGATTACTCTCACTCCCCTCAGAGTCCCTTCTATACTCTATAGAATCTATGTTGTTCGAGGTGAACATCGATATTTGTTTAATATGTGGTTTCTCTTCCCCTATGGGGGAGAATCCACATTGTCAATTGTATCGACGAAGTGGTTGATCAACCATGATGAATAAATATGTTTTAACAATAAACAATAATCAACCTATGGATAAATAGAAATAGAACCAAAAAACACACCCTTAATAAATCTCGTCCAACAATAAAGAAACCAGTGGATAAAAGAGCCTTTCAAAATCCAACCCTCTGGGGGATATCAAGTCCCCAAAATCTTGGTTAGCGAAGGTGTGAGGAATAATTACAATAAACATAACGTAACAACCTTTACCAGTGCAAGTAAATTCGTCAATATAGGAACCCTCTAGGGGTCTGAAACAAAGTTTCGACATTTTTCCCAGGTACCAAAAGCACTTCCCACTTGTAGTCACCTATGTAGATACCTAGGAAAATCCAATAAGGTTACCACCTCACAATGGGTGACCGAGAGAATAGTCATAGGTCAAACCAAACATATGGTTAGGGAAACTAAGCCCAAAGCTTCAAGAGGCGTTACCTATTAGGGAGGCATGGCACTTTGGAACCCCCATACACATAATAGTCCAAGTAGTTCAATAAACACCAAGACAAGTAGAGAGGGGATATCACTTCACTTTCCCCAATGTGACCTACTACTTAACTCATGTTAGAGGATATTCCTAGAAACACTTGTTATGATAATGGATTTAACACTCACTAGTAACCTCTAGTTTTGGTTTTGTGGCCTTGGAGAATTTACTCACCAAACCTACACCAATGCCCTAAAACCTAGTTTATGTTGGTTTGTTGTAAAATAAAAAGTATAATGGTTTTTTTAATGACACTTTTCAAATCCAAAACATATCAAAGCTTGCATGCACATAATATGTAATTTTCCTTTTCAATGAATACTATCTAAAGGATGTGAATTTCTTTTCACTTTTCATATTTTGTTTTAAACTAAAAATAAACAACCTCACATGCTCTCAATAAAATCTCAAAAAACCCAAGCAAAGGAACACAAATATTCACAAGCTTATCATACCAATGTAATCTCCAAATGAAACATTCATAAAACACAATGATGTTTTTCTTTTATTTTGATAAAGAAAATGCAGATGCAAAAACCAACCAACAAATTAACAAAATATGCAAGTCAGATCAGTATGACAAAAAAACATGCAAATTAGATCAAAAAGATAACCAAACATGAAAGTTGAATCAGTAAAACAACAAGAAAATCAAGACCCAAAAAATGGTCAAAAAAATCTAATAATGCTATATTTCCAATCACACAATCAAATTGCAATAATATGTTTAAAACACACTATCGGATCTGCAACAATCTGTTGTAGGTGCTACCTAAGTCTCAGCTTGCCAGGAAGCAATCTTAGACAAACAATAAAATAAAAGTAAACACTGAACCACCTCAAATGTATTTTGAAATCATAAAAGCAAAGAAGAGGCTAAAGTAGGGGTCAAGTCAACACACAAAGGTCACTAATAGACTCTAAGTCCTAGCACAGGTGCAAATATTAAGAAAAAAAATAGCACAAAATCCCAAAAACAATCAACTATAGGATAGGTTGCAACCCAACAATAGTGTAGAGCACGATCGACATATATGTGGTCATGGGATGCAGTGGGATAGCTTGTGACCAATTGCTCTGGTTCTTAAAGGAAAAGTATCACCATCATGGAAAAAGACAAAAAAAAGAAGATATGATCGATATGTAGGCATTTTTTGGATGTAGTGGGATAGATTGTGACTAGTCGCTTTGGTGCTTACATGAATAGTGCCACCATCAGGGAAAAGGACAAAAAAAAGAAGACCTGGTATAGATATAGAAGACCTGACCACCCAGTGAGTGGAAAAGGAGGCCAATTGTTAGAGACCTAACCTACCTAACCCCTCAAGTGGGTAGAAAACTATATTTCCATGTAATAAAGGTCAATATTAATAAGGCCTAGCAATAATGAGGAATAAGTCAATTGTAAGAATACCTAATAGAAGCTTCCACTTCTAGAAGGATATTCCTCTAGATTGTTCTTTTTGTATAGATATATTTAGTATAAATAAGAGTAGAGGGTATGAGAAGTTTTGTCTTGGATGTTATTGTAATAAAACACTGCTCTGTTGGAGTTTTCCCCTTGAAGAGGCAAGTGAACATTGCTATCATTAATCAAGGTGCTCTTTCTGGTGTTATTCTAGTATTGTTCTAGTTATATCATTGTTGTTTTGCCACTTCTAGCTAAAATATTTTTGTTCTGCATACTATTTATATCTTGAATACTACAAGTGGTATCAGAGCACTTTCCTCGGTAGAAAATTGTGGGTTAATTTTTTTTCAGGGTAGAGATGTATTCTGACGTCTTAAATATATAGAGATCTGTCATTATGCACATAAACCCATAGTTGGGGAGTCATAAATGCAGAAAATACAAGTGGTACTTAAGCGCACATCTATTGGCCACCCTTGTAACCCATGTTGGTACCCCTTCGAGTGGTAGCACATTAGACAACACCTGTATACAGATCAACCTAGATCTCCTAAAGCCCTCTATAGATAAAAAAAATTGGCCGCCTGACTGCTATAGTGCCACTGAGAACAACACTCAGGAAGATACTCTCTAGTACCTGGGTAGTCGGGTAGTACGACTAAGGGAACAATCTAGCCTCCTTAGTTGGTGCCCTGAGATATTGGGCCAAGTACTACTGTTGGACCCCACATGTATATCAGAAAGCTATAGCATAGGGAAAAACCTTGTCTGTAGAAACCTTAAATACGCTAACCCTTGGGACGGAAACAAAAACAAAACATACAAGATCTATTACCGTGCAACTGTGCCTTCTGCATTCTGGTTGCGAAATTACTACACATTTCTTCCTATTAAGCATTTGGACATTTCTTCACTGTAGTATTATTTAGGTCAGAGTATAACTCCGGAGGAGTGAAAATAGTATAGTGGTCCCATTGACACACTTATTTGGGACCTATCCCATTGGATTCCCCTTTTCTCCCTGATCATAGTCATACCTTTCATTTTTAATCCTTTTTTTTTCAGTGGACTTGAACCCTTCTCAGCTTCCCTATTTTTCCACCTATTCCATTATATTTCCCTTCTCGCTGTGATAATCGTGGTCCCTATAACTTATAAGTCTTTTTTTGTGGTCCCACCCACCCATGTTTCCTTACCCACACTTCCCCTCTCTAAATGGCCACCACTCACAACCAAGACCTACAATATTCCATAAATCACGTGACATTTGAGATTGGATCTCCCAATTATCACCTTGCACAATTCGAGACCAAAGTCGAGAAAAAATTTGACATCATGGAAGCCAACTTCATGAACCAATTTAACACCCTCCAGTCTGCTGTCAACCAGTTGTTGAACCTCCCTTCGGGTCCTTCCTCCTTGGACCAACCCAATGTTGCTGACCATCTTCAGTGCGTCGAGGTCAATAAATTTGATTGCTCCGATCCTACGGGTTGGGTCACTCAAACGGAGAATTATTTTTCTCTGCATGGTATTACCGATGAGTTGGCCAAACTTCGCTATGCTGTCCTCTATCTAGATTCTGAATGATGGCAATGGTGGAAATGACGTAAACATTCACGTCAGGGATATATTTCCTGAACCTAGTTTGTTGCATAGCTCTATGAACACTTTGACATTGATACCCACTATCTTGATCATTAGACAAAGTTGAAACAATCAGGCATAGTGGAATAATTTATATCTTCTTTTGAGCATTTGGCCTTTCAAAATAGGGGTATGTCCGATTCTTTCTTCCGTGAATGCTTTATCAGTTTCCCAAAGGATGAAATCTGATCCCAGGTTCTCATGTCCTGCATGTTAGCACTAGGAATCACCTTCAGATTGCATGTAAGGTAAGCCCAATACCCATCAGGTTATATGTGAATGTAAGGGTGTTTTAAAGGGTCAAATGGAAAAGGACTCAAAATGATAATGTTCCAACTCAGATAACAGGGCTAGAATGCACCAACAATCAAGGTCTTGGCTAACTTCAATCAGTAATTGGAAGTAAGTATGAATAGAGGGAAGACTTGAATGAGAGGAATGTAAGGGTTGTTGTAAACATTAGGTCTACAAAAGCCTAAGGAATAAAGTTTCTTAACACAAGATCTTCTTGAACTCAGAAACTAAGGAATCTAAATAAACATCATGATAATATAATGATCAAACATCCACCATAACATCACCACAATCATTCATGTGAATCATTCAAAACATGAACATTTAGCATCAGAAGCAAATAAGATGAAAGAGAAGCTGATTTCTATTAGTCAAAAAGTCTTAAGTCCAGTACATAGCCAAATCACAATCACCTCATCAAAATATTAAAGTCTAAGGGAGCCTTGCTCAGCCATCCGACCCTACTAAAGCATTTCATCTATCTATTTATAACAAAAGGGAGGCAATAGCTGGAGGTACGAGCTGGCCTCCTTCCCTTGAAAATCTCTAAGAATTTATTTCATCTAACAACTTGGCTAACAACCTATGCTATAAAATAGGAAAATGTTGGTGACTAATCCAACCCAACTTTAAACTGATTTGATTTCCTTTTGCTGCACAACACCTTGTTTTCCATGTGCCTTTCAGGAGCATGTGGTTTTCCTCATGATTCCAGCTACTATTTCTACAATCTTCTCCATCATTAGCTATCCAAAAAGTTGTTATCTTGTCCCCCCTGAATCCCTAGTGTCTGTTGGTAGATTCTTTAGGTAGCAGTTTGAGTAGCGCACTTCAAAACTGGACAAGTAGAAAAGGTAGCGCCGTACCCTCATATTATCTATGCATAATTTTCCCTCTGTAAAATATTAGGTAGAGAAATTGCGTAGCGCCACTGTGTTGTGTATGTGTGCAAACTTTGTTCTCTGCTAGATATTGGGTAGCGAATTTACGTAGCGCCACTGTGCATCTGTGTGAAAAGTTTAGGTAGCGCTGTAAAAAACGCGACACCTCCAATCTTGAACATGTGCAGAGCAAGTAGTGACCTTGCATAGTATTTAAACCCATCATCCTTAGGTAACTTGTCAGCACTGCAGGTATCATACCAGTCTAATACCAAAATAGACTATTCCGTAGCGCCAAGGTGCTACAGAATGTCTGCATTTTAATGCTGAGGGAGTTAACACTTCACAAAAAGCCCAAAACTCTGAGAATCAACGCTTAAAATCCTATATAGGTGGCAGAGATAATATTTGAATATCAGTTAACCCTCACAAAAAAGGAACCATCCTCAAAAATGGGGCTCACCTTTCACCAACTATTTTGTTACCTTGACACTTAACCTTACACTCTTTCTGGTAGAAGGAGGATCTTCATTTGGCACAACAGACTTCTTCTTCTTAGCAATGATAGGATTTTTCAATGGGGGTGTGATCTCCTTGACTACTGGTGTCTCTTTCTCAATGGAAGCTTCAACCAATACCTGCAAGTTTCTTTGAGTTACTTCATCCTGAAAATGCTGCAACTCTGCCTTGAGTTTTCTGTTCTGAGATTGAAAACCTCTATTTTGCCTATAAAGGTTTTGGAGCTTCCTATCAAGGGGCTGGGCCTTCCTTGCTGTAAACCTTTCTAGGTCAAGGGACCTCATAGATGATTTTAGGGGCTAAATTTCGCTCATGGGCTAATTTTCCATGGTTTTTCCAAAAACAAGATTCGCTATTTTCAAAATTATTCGCCCAAATTCTATAGGATAAAATTATTTTACCTTAAAAATTGCCAAAAAATTATAAAAACTATATAAAATACATAGAAATTTGAATATTTTTACAAAAATATCGGCAAACATTTATAGTTGACATATGAAGTATTAGTAAGATTCACCAAGGTTTCTACATTTTAAAATAAATTTCCATCCTTAAAATCATCCCTGGTCAAGGGTATGTTTGTAGCCATCCATGAGCTCTTTCATCTGAGCCCTGTGAATCATATCTTCTACTTTAAGATGAGCTACCTCGTTCCTAGCATCCCTAATCTGCCTGATCAATCTTTTGAATGTCTGACTGTTAGGTGGAGCAGTGACATGCACAGTCTCAATAGGTTTGTTGTCGATCTCCTCTTCCACCTGCATGGGAATTGCCTTGTCTACCTCATTAGGCTTCTTGGTGGCTTGGATTTTATCTTTCTTTTTCTACACAGGGGATTCTTCTTTTCTTTCCATAGGCTTTTCAATGCCTTTACCCTTCTTCTTTTGCACAGGGATTTCTGGTATGGACTATTCTTCAACAACTTCCCTAGGAATTGATGACCTTGTGAAAGGTATTCTGCCCTTCATATTGGATGATGGAGGAGAAGAGGGGAAGTGTAGCTTCTTCCCTTTGTTGAATGTAGTTTTAGTAGAAGAAGGAACTTCTTCTAACCCTGGTGGAGGATGTGGTGAAAAATATCTTTGTGGGGAAGGACAAGCTTCCTCCTCAGCTCCTGTGAACTGCTTGTTGACCTATGAATCTTGAATAGGGGCTCTTCCCTTTCTCTTCCTACTGGTCCCTGCTTTAACAACACTATTGGGTGACCAAGAACTTGCATTCTATGATTGAGGAGTAAATTCTAGATCCAACTTAAAGTGAGAAGCAACAACAAAATGCTCCCATGAAATCTCTTTCTTACCCAATTCCTCAGAGACTAGAATTCTGATCAATCCAGAGTGGAAAAGGCCAGTATCCACATCCTTAGAATTGGATTGAATCTTGTCTGACATCTTACCTATGATCCTTAACAAATAATAGGGAACGTTCATTTCAAATTTACCAGTAAAATGCAACAAAATCCTTACATGGCACTGGTACAATGTGTTAAATCTCCCTTCACATGTAAAATATCTCTGGATGATCTTCAAAATCCTGTCAAACTTTTAAAATTGATTCCTTGGCACACCTTTAGATAAATCACTGGCTTGATGTTCAGGTTTAAGGAGATCTTTGGCATAGGCTGAGCTCAAAGCCATGGCTTTGAACCACTTTTCACCTGTAGTAGGGATTCCTATTGCAGCTGAGATAGAGGCTTCAATCACCTCAAATTACAAACCCCCAACCTTGGTTCTCCTGCCATCAAAATGAAATGCAAACTATCTTGTCACCTCTAGATGGCCTCTTTGCATATTCTGGTAGAAAGAGAGGCATCCCACTCTTTGAAAAACCTCTCTTTCCATGGGTTTTGTATAAAAAATATGCATATCCATAGGTTCTGTTCTAACCACCTTGCTCCCTTTGTGTGTCTTCTTCATTTGAGGAGTCTCCATGGATTAGAATGATATCCTTTTAATGATTATGGGATAGTAATAACCAGGAAGACTAAAAAATCAGGCTTCAAATGTACAAGGCTGACCTTAAAACAAAATGGTGCTAGTAAGCCAAGTTTTGATTGTGGGAATCACACCCTTAGATTTGTACAGGTATTGAGAGTGTAGAAAATGAGGGGGTAATCCGTAATTAGCCCTTTGTAACTGGGTAAAATAACTTAACTCCAAAATGAAAGGAAGCAGGGGAGACGCAGAGGGGTTAAGAAATGCCTCTGGGTAGTGTGATGCATATGCATATGATAAGCTATTTAGGTGCTTGCAACCTCAATGGCTATGGTAGGTAGAAGTAATCAGGCCTAGATACGAGCAATGGAGTTCACAGGTTTGAAAAGAGAGGAGACAAGGCTGTAATGCGAAGATGAGTCCCTTACAACTGTGCAAGCCCGATAAATGAAAACATGAGCGCTAACTCTTTGTGAAAACTAATGTGCAGAGGAGGCAACATGGGATACCTGTGGAGTAAACAACTGTCTAAATCTTCAATGAAATCTCAGGATGAAGCCATGAACATTTCAGCCCTTGAATCTACCTTAGCATCAGATTTGGTCGCAGCATTGTCGCATGGTCAGAACTATGAGTTTGAGCAGTGCAACACTCTTGAAATTCAAAGAATAAACCGTTATCAAGGCTCATAAATACAAGGTCTTGGAGGTATATTTAACCAACTCCTGGCACTGAAAAAAAGGAACATGACATCATTCGTGGCAATCATGACTCATGGTGGAAGTATGATGAATGGGAAAGGCACTACGAAACTGCCTGATGAGTGGGCAACGCTCCAATTTAAAAAATGATTGGACAGGTAAGAAAGGACAACAAGGCATGCCTATGAGGTCATGAGTGAGGAGAAAGGTGTGTCACATCATTCTAGTCATGGCAGGGATTGATCATAGTGAAAAATCATGAAGGGGACCAAAAATTTAACACATGAACTAAAATGGTTCTAAGTTCAAAAATCAATTTGAGGATCAGTCATGAGTTAAGACTCAAAACTTTATTTATCTAGGGGGGCCTAACAAACATAAAATTTAAAGGGATGAAACTTAAAAAATTAAAAATCTAAGGCTTAAGAAAGGATAAAAACAAACTAAAAACCCAAGGAAATTTAGTGTGATAACATTGGCTCCACATGGGATGGAATGCCCCCTGCGGGCTGCCAAGAATGAGTAGATTCAGTGCCTTATCCTAGGGCTATGGGGTCAGTTATTGAAACAAAAATAAAAAGAAAATGAAGAGCCACTCAAGGCTCAAGAAAAGTGCTTTTTCAAGAAATGCCCATTGACAGGGCCACCAAAAACCTCTTCATTCTCCATATTCTGCAACTTGAAGGTGTTATTAGAGAATACCTTAGAGATTTTGAAAGGACCGATCCATAAAGCTTCAAATTTACCGTGATTTCCTTTATCTTGCTGCGGTGCATCCCACTTGAGAAACAGATCACCCAGTTGAAAATCCTCTTTGTTGAATTTCTTGTTGAATGCCTGCTTGATCTTCAGTTGATGATCATAAGATTTGTCTACAAGTTTTTCCCGAGTCTGCTGCACTTCAACTAGCTGCTGAATCCTTCTGAGCATATGATTGGGCTCCCCTTGGTAATCTTGGAAGAATTTTGCCACAGGTAAGGCAAGCTGAGAAGGAAAAATTGCCTCAACCCCATACACCAGCTGGAAAGGGGAAAGTCTCAGGGACCGTTTTACCGTCACTCTGTCAGCCCATAGAGAAAATTTGAGTTTTGAGTCCCATGCATTTTTGTTATCTTCTAACAACTTTTTAATAATCTTTATAATGCTTTTGTTTGAGGATTCTGCAAGCCCATTTTCTCGAGGGTAGTAAGGGGTAGAGTTAATCAAAGTGATCCCAAACTGTTCACATAACTGAATCAATGGTTCAACCTTGAAAGATGTAGCATTATCATTGACGATTCTGTCAGGACACCCAAACCTTGACATAATGTCTTCAAGGAAACCAATGATCACTTTGTGGGAAGCATTACTTGTAGGAATAACTTCAATCCATTTAGTAAAGTAATCTGTAGTAGTCAGGATCCATCTATGTTGACCACTGGAAGCAGGATGAATCTCCCCAATAAAATCTAGGCCCCACTGCTGGAAAGGTCCTGAAGCTGCCACAGGCTTTAATGGAAAAGACTCAAGTTGCTGCTTTTCAGAGAACTTCTGACATTTAGCACAGGCTCCGATCTTAGCAAAAACATCAGTGAACAAACTAGTCCAGAAGTACCCAGCCTTGAGGATCTTGTACGCTGTGGTTGTCCAATAATGATTCCCCCCACATAGACTGCCATGAAAATCAGACATAATCTTTTGGGCTTCTTGGGGGTCTAGACATCTTAAAATAATTCCTAATGGATCCTTCCAATACAAAATTTGGTCAACAATGCAATACTTTATTGATTTGAGTTTTAAGGCTCTCACCTTGTTCTTTTCCATACCACTTGGAGGCTGTAAATTTTGCAGAAAAAATATAATGTCCTTGTACCAGCTGCAATTTGCCAATGCAGAGATGCTTTGAGAACCTCTATTAGTTATTTCAGCCCGCTGATTTTCTGAACACGAGTGGATGAAATTCACTCCCAATGATGAGCAATTTGATTCAACCAAGAGCTTGGCTAAACCCTAGCCTTTAACCAATTTAGTAGGCTTAATTTCCAAATCAAATTCGAGTATTTTAACAATCCACTTGCTCATTTTTCCTATATCAGGATGAATAAGAATTTCTTTTACAACGACTGATGGGACATAAGCAATGACTCTTGAATGCAGAACATAAACTCTGAAAGACTTAAGATATTTAACCAATGCATAGGCTTGTTTATCCATGATGTCATATTTTAATTCAACATCTCTCAATGCCCTACTGAAAAAGGCAATGGGCTGCTCTAAGCCTTCAACGTTCTTCTGCAATAAGACTGCAACTACTGTATCAAAAGAGGAAAAAGAAAAAATAAGAAAGTCCTTGGAGTAGTTTGGGCTGATAAGAACCAGGGCTTCAGTCAAGGCTTTCTTTATCTGATGAAAAGAGTCACGAGACTCAGCAGTCCATTTAATTCACTACCTTTTCTTAGCATGGCTATGATATACTTAACCAACTCAACAAAATTTGACACAAATCTTCTCAAAAAATTAATTTTTCCAAGAAAATATTGAACCTCTTTTTTGGATATGGGAAGTGCCAATGTTTGTATAGCTTCAAACCTATTGGAATCAATCCTTACCCCATTAGATGACACAATATTCCCCAATAATTTTCTGTCCTTCATGGAAAAAAATGATTTTTTCGGATTCAAAGAGAGGCCAAATTTTCTTCATTTCAAGAAAACTTTTCTTAAGTGATCACAATGTTCTTAATCAGACTGAGAGTACACTGTTATGTCATATAAATAGATAAAAACAAACTTATCCTTCTCTCCAATAAATTCTATGTCCATAGCTCGCTGAAAAGTTGCCCCTGCGTTAAACAAACCAAAGGGCATCTTGGTGTACATAAATGTACCCCAAGGAGTGGTAAAGGTCATCTTCTACCTGTCTTCTGGAAAAACAGAGACCTGATTGTATTCGGAAAATCCATCAACCATAAGCATCCTGGTTGCTCCTGTCACCTTCTGTAATATGTGCTCCATCTTGGGTAAAGGGTAATTATCTTTTTTTGAGCTTTTTCTCAGATTTAGGAAATCAACGCAAAGTCTGATTTCTCCATTCTTTTTTCTTACTTGGACCGAATTGGCCACCCATTCAGAATACCTCAAAGGAATGATAATTTTTGCCTCTAAAATGTTTTTTACCTCTTTCTCCATGACATGCAATAACATAGGATTGATTTTCCTCAACTTTTGCCTGAAGGGTTTGGTGTCTTCTTTTAAAGGAATCTTGTGCTCTATAATGCTTGTGTCATAAGTTCTAAGATATTCATAAGTCCAAGCGAATACATCAAAAAATTCCTTCAACAACTTAGTATATTTTTTCCTTTGCTCTTCTTCTAGGCTGCTTGACAATTTGACATATTTCAGATTCTTTTCAGTGCCCCAATTTCACTTAGTTATATCAACATCATCAGTGGATACCTTCCCTTTCAATGCCACATCATTCTCATCAAATAATCTTTCCAAAGGAACTAGTCCTTTTGGAATATGATTGCTAGGCAACTGCACAATATGATGATTAACAATTTTATTGAGGAAAACATCAACATGAAGAGTGATTTCTGAATCATGATCCTGATCAATGTGTAATGCAGAAAAATCATCAACAGTCTCAAGAAAATTTTCAATTTCTAAATCATCTTCGAACACCTTCCAATATTTTACATTGTCCGGTATAGAAGGCCTGTACTTGACTTCTACACCATACTTGATTTTAGGTGGTATAGGAATTCTGAAGTTGCTTGCTGATACTGCCAAAGAATCAACCATGGTATTCTCTTCTCTAGCAATGAATGATATGTTAAAAGAAGAGAAAAAACTGTCCACCAAGTCCCATACTTCATTTCTGTAAGATCTAAGCCTAGGGTGCTTTGTTTGATAAAGATTTTTAATCTGATGGACTATTAATTCAACATCCCCAAATACTGGTAGCTCTTCTATCCCCATGTCTTTAGCAGCCCTCAACCCCAAGACAAGGGCTTCATACTCTGCCACATTATTAGTAGTCTCAAATTCTAGTTTATATGACAAAGATATAGTTTCTTGAGTTGGTGAGACAAAGACCACCCCAACACCAGCGCCTTCCTTGGAATAGGCTCCATCAAAGAACATCTTCCAGACAAAAGTGGTTAGAAAAGGCTCCTAAAAAAAGGTAATGGATTTTCTAATTTCTAAAGGGTCTTTAGGAGTGTCAGTGAGCTGGAAAATGCTAGATCCCAAATCTGTATCAAAATAAAAAACAAGGTGATTTGTGAGGTTTGCTTCATCACTAATGATGTAAGCCAATTGAGCTTCTCTGTAAAGTCTTCTATGCTCTCCCCAAAAAACATGAATAGTAGCATAAGAGAGATCCATCTGCAAGGTCCCCCGAAGTCTTTTTGTGCAAGATCTTGACAAAAGCATGCCAAACTTGGGGGGAACATCAACAACTACGATATCCATAACTATACTTTTCATGGGCAACTGAAATAATGTCACCACCATATCCTTAATGAATCCATGACACTTCACTTTTCTGGAGTCAAAAGAATATAATTCATGATAAGTCTTTGTGATCTCTAACCCAAGTTCATCCATAACAGATTTTGGCATGAGATTGTGGGATTCCCCTAAATCCATCAAACAATTATGCAACACCTTATGATGAATATTCAGTGATGTATAGAAAGGGGGGGATGAATCATCTCTGTCTTCTATCAATGGACCCAAAATCACTGTTGGATTTTCATCTTGCAGATTTACTGAATCAATGGCATTTGGAGAGGCTTTGGGCTGTAAAATTTTGGATAGATATTTTTTAAATTCTTCATTTTTTATCAGTTCCAAAAAAGGTACAGGGATCTTTATTTTCTGGATCTCATTCTCAAAACTGAAGGAAGAATAATGCTTCAAGATCTCTTTGGTTTCAGGAGAAGGATTTATGATCAGAACTTGTGGACTTTGAGAGTCTTTTTCCTTGCTACTCACTGGCACAACCTTGGCAGAATATTCTTTTTGGGCAGGCTGATCAGGGGCATCATTTTTTTCTTCATTCTTTTTAGATCTCAAATTATATCTACTTTTATTTTCTTTTGCTTTCTCTCCCTTAATTAACTCATTAATTTGAATATCCATCAAGGATTGCTCATAAGAGGATTGAGTCAAGTGTGGGGATGGGGATGTATCATCTAAGTAATGAATCTCAGGATCAACTTCTACTTCCTCTTATTCGTCGTCAACAACCAAATTGTTTTGGAAAGGAGGTTGTACCCTTTGATCATCTCTTTCTTTGTTTCTGGGATCTCTGGGAAGGATTTGGGGAGCATTATTTGGTCTCCCGAAGTTACCTTTATTGTCATTTTTTTGAGAATTTCTATACGTCTGTCTCCCTTCTGATTTTAACTTCTCAATCTCAGTATAAAGAGATTTTACTAATTTGGTCATCTCATCTACTTGAGAATGGACAACAGAAGAATCAGAAGTTGAAGCTTCAACTCTATTTTTCCTCCTATCCCTATCATATTTTCCCCTGAGCTTATCTGATGCTACTATATTGGATTCTACCTCTAAGGAAACATCTTGCATATGAACTAAGGAAGGTGATATTCTTTCTCTCAAGAGGAGGCAAAAATTAGGGTCAAATGCACTGGCATAAGTTATTTTTGCAAAGGTTTCAGTGGGTTTAATATCATCAGGGATCTTGTTGTACATTTTGTTAAATCTTTTAGAAAAGTCAGAGACAAACTCTCCTTCTTTCCTTTTTAGGGATCTGAATTTGGTGATGTAGTACAAAAAATCCTTTTTGTCCCCCCAGTGCCTTAATAAGGCTTCATCCAATTCTTCAATACTAGTAATAGATCCAGGGGCTAGACCCCTAAACCACTTCCTAGCCTCACCAAAAAGGATTTGGACGAAAACCCTCATCCACAGATCCTCATTTTCAATATTTTGGTTATCTGCATAGCTATAGAAAGCAAAAAGATGTTCCTCAACTGTTATATCTTCTTCTCCCGTAAACTTGGGCATGTATTTCAAATAGTCTCCAGGAGGGAGAGCATTTAATGGACGAGGTAAGACTAGAGGAGCGTATCATGCAACCACTATGGAATCCATCCTATTTGCATGGGGGTTAACAACTACCATTTGATTTTGAACTCTTGGTGAACAAGAAGGAGAAGGAGACTTGACTGTGTGCAGATTAGGAGAAGAATGAAAGTATGAAGGGGGGGTTTCAGTTTTCAAAGTAGAGGGTTGAGTCTTGGAAGAAGATGGTAAGTTCTGAAAAGGAGATGAAGTTTCCACTTCTTTGGCAACATAAGTTTTAACAGAAAGAGGTGTTGCAAAACCTAAAGTAGGGAAACCTTCAAAACTATCAAGGCTGAAACACTTTTCAATGTCAGGGGAAGAGAAAATGTCAATATTTTCTTCTTTCAATTCATTTTAAAAGGAAGAGTGTTCAACATGAAACTCTTCAAAATCAAGTTTCTTAGATACTCAGGAGAAGGTAAAGAAAAATTACTTGATAAAACAACCGGAGTATCAAGAGTGGAATCAGGCAATTGACCAGAAGCACTTGTAACAACAACAAATTTTTTTTTTAGAGAAGCTTTTCCCTTCTTGATTATTTTCTTTGGGCCAACCTTAGATGGAACCAAAGGTAGTTGTGGATTTGATCTCGTATGTCTGCCTTTAGGTTCCAGAGCTGAAACAATGGAGTTGTCAGGTGCAAGATTTAATCTTCAAGATACTTATTTCTAATGCACCTTTAGGAATAGTATGCTGTGTTGTTCAATCCCAGGGAAAAATATTCAAATCATTCCCCAACAACATGCCAAGAATGTTAGCACTAGGAATCACCTTCATATTTCATGGAAGGCAAGCCCAGTACCCATCAGGTTATATGTGGATGTAAGGGTGTTTTAAAGGGTGAAATGGAAAAGGACTCAAAATGATAATGTTCCAATTCAGATAACAGGGCTAGCATGCACTAACAATCAAGGTCTTGGCTAACTTCAATCAGTAATTGGGAGTAAGTATGAATACACTGAAGACTTGAATGAGAGGAATGTAATGGATGTTGTAAACATCAGGTCTACAAAATCCCAAGGAATAAAGTTTCTTAACACAAGATCTTCTTGAACTCAGAAACTAAGGAAGCTAAATAAACATCATGATAATATAATGATCAAACATCCACCATAACATCACCACAATCATTCATGTGAATCATTCAAAGAATGAACATTTAGCATCAGAAGAAAATAAGCTGAAAGAGAAGCTGATTTCTATTAGTCAAAAAGTCTTAAGTCTAGTACATAGCCAGATCACAATCACGTCATCAAAATATTACAGTCTAAGGGAGCCTTGCTCAACCATCCGATCCTACTTAAGAATTTCATCTATCTATTTATAAAAAAAGGGAGGCAACAACTGGAGGTACGAGCTGGCCTCCTTCCCTTGAAAATCTCTAAGAATTTATTTCATCTAACAACTTGGCTAACAACCATGCTATAAAATAGGAAAATGTTGGTGACTAATCCAACCCAACTTTAAACTGGTTTGATTCCCTTTGCTGCACAACTCCTTGTTTTCCATGTGTCTTTCAGGAGCATGTGGTTGTCCTCATGATGCCAGATGCTTTTTCTATAATATTCTCCATCATCAACTATCCAAAAAGTTGTTAGCTTGTCCCCCCTGAATCCCTAGTGTCTGTTGGTAGCTTCTTTAGGTAGAATTTTGAGTAGCGCACTTCAAAACTGGACAAGTAGAACAGGTAGCGCCGAATCCTTATATTCTCTGTGCAGAATTTACCCACTATAAAATATTAGGTAGCAAAATTGTGTAGCACCACTATGCTGCATATGTGTGCAAACTTTGTTCTCTGCCAGATATTGGGTAGCAAATTTACATAGCGCCACTGTGTGTCTATGTGCAAAGTTTAGGTAGCACTATAAAAAATGCAACACCTCCAATCTTGAACATGTGCAAAGAAAGTAGTGACCTTCCATAGTATTTAAACCCATCATCCTTAGGTAACTTTTCAACACTGTAGGTAGCATACCAATATAATACCAAAATAGACTATTTCGTAGCGCCAAGGTGCTATAGAATGTCTGCATTTTACTTCTAAGGGAGTTAGCACTTCACAAAAAGCCCAAAAATCTAAGAATCAACGCTTAAAATCCTGTATAGGTGGAAAAGATAAAATTTTAATATCAATTAACCCTCACAAAAAAGGAACCATCCTAAAAAATGCGGCTCACCTTTCACCAACTATTTTGTTACCTTGACACTTAACCTCACTCTCTTTCTAGTATAAGGAGGATCTTCATTTGGCACAACAGACTTCTTCTTCTTAGCAATGACACGCTTTTTCAGTGGGGCCGTGCTCTCCTTGATTGCTGGTGTCTCTTTCTCAATGGCAACTTCAACCAATACCTGCAAGTTTCTTTGAGCTACTTCATCCTGAAAATGCTGTAACTCTGCCTTGAGTTTTCTGTTCTGAGATTGAAAACCTCTATTCAGCCTATAAAGGTTTTGGAGTTTCCTATGAAGGGGCTGGGCCTTCCTTGCTACAAACCTTGCCAGGTCAAGGGTATGTTTGTAGCCATCCATGAGCTCTTTCATCTGAGCCATGTGAATCATATCTTCTGCTTTAAGATGAGCTACCTCCTTCCTAGCATCCCTAAGCTGCCTAAACAATCTTTTGAATGTATGACTGTCAGGTGGAGTAGTGACATGCATAGTCTCAATAGGTTTTTTGTCGGTCTCCTCTTCCACCTTCATGGGAATTGCCTTGTCTACCTCATCAGGCTTCTTGGTGGCTTGGATTTTATCTTTCTTTTTCTGTATAGGAGATTCTTCTTTTATTTCCACATGCTTTTCAATGCCTTTACCCTTGTTCTTTTGCACAAGGATTTCTGGTATGGATTGTTCTTCAACAACTTACCTAGAATTGATGACCTTGTGAAAGGTCTTCTGCCCTTGGAATTGGCTTATGGAGGAGAAGAGGGGAAGTGTAGCTTCTTCCATTAGTTGGATGTAGTTTTAGTAGAAGAAGGAACTTCTTCTAACCCTGGTGGAGGAGGTGGTGAAAACTATTTTTGTGGGGAAGGACAAGCTTCCTCCTCAGCTCCTGTGACCTGCTTGCTAACCTTTGAAACTTGAACATGGGCTCTTCCCTTTCTCTTCCTACTAGTCCCTGCTTTAAAAACACTGGTGGGTGACAAAGGACTTGCATTCTGTGATTGAGGAGCAAATGATAGATCCAACTTAAAGTGAGAAGCAACAACAAAATGCTCCCATGAAATCTCTTTCTTACCCAATTCCTCAGAGACTAACATTCTGATCAATCAAGAGTGGAAAAGGCTAGTATCCACATCCTTAGACTTGGATTGAATCCTATATGGCATCTTACCTATTCTCCTTAAAAAATAATAGGGAATATTCATTTCAAATTTACCAGTAAAATGCAACAAAAGCCTTATATGGTACTAGTACAATGTGTTAAATCTCCCTTCACATGTAAGATATCTCTAGATGATCTTCAAAATCTTGTCAAACTGTTCAATCAATTGATTCCTTGGCACACCTTTAGATAAATCACTGGCTTGATGTTCAGGTTTAAGGAGATCTTTGGCATAGGCTGAACTCAAAGCCATGGCTTTGAACCACTTTTCACCTGTAGTAGGGATTCCTGTTGCAGCTGATATAGAGGCTTCAATCACCCCAAATTCCAAATCCCCAACCTTGGTTCTCCTTCCATCAAAATTCAATGTAAACTGTCTTGTCACCTCTGGATGGCCTCTTTGCATATTCTGGCAGAAAGAGAGGCATCCCACTCTTTGAAAAACCTCTCTTGCCATGGGTTCTGTATCAAAAAGATGCATATCCACAGGTTCTGTTCTAACCACCTTGCCCCCTTTGTGTGTCTTCTTCATCTGAGGAGTCCCCATGGCTTAGAATGAGAGCCTTTTAAGGCTTATGGGATAGTAATAACCATGAAGACTAAAAAATCGGGCTTCAAATGTACAAGGTTGACCTTAAAACAAACTGGTGCTAGTAAGCCAAGTTTTGACTGTGGGAATCACACCCTTAGATTTGTACAGGTATTGAGAGTGTAGATAATGAGGGGGTAATCTGTAATTGTCCCTTTGTAACTGGGTAAAAACACTTAACTCCAAAATTAAAGGAAGTAGGGGAGACACATAGGGGTTGAGCAGTGCCTTTGGGTAGCGCGATGCATATGTAGTGGATAGGCTATTTAGGTGCTTTCAACCTCAATGGATATGGAAGGTAGAAGTAATCAGGCCTAGATACGAGCAATGGAGTTCATAGGTTTGAAAAGAAAGGAGACAAGGCTATAATGGGAAGATGTGTCCCTTACAACTGTGCAAGCCTGATAAACCGAAACATGAGCACTAACTCTTTGTAAAAAATAATGTGTAGAGGAGGCAACATGGGATACATGTGGATTAAACACCTTTCTGAAGCTTCAACGAAATCTCAGGATGAAGACACAAAAATTTCGGCCCTCAAATCTACCTCAACATCAGATTTGGTCGCACCGTTGTCGCCTGGCTAGAACTATGAGTTTGAGTAGCGCAACACTCTTGAAATTCAAATCATAAACCGTTATCAAGGCTCATAAATACGATATTTTGGAGGTTTATTTAACCAACTCCTGGCACTGAAAACAAGGAACATGACATCAATCATGGAAATCATGATTTGTGGTGGAAGTATGATGAACGAGAAAGGCGCTACGGAACTGCCTGATGAGTGGGAAACGCTCCAATTTAAAAAATGATTGGATAGGTAAGCAAGGACAACAAGGCATGCCTACGAGGTCATGATTGAGGAGAAAGGTGTGTCACATCAGTATAGTCATGGGAGGGATCAATCATAGTGACAAATCATGAAGGGGACCAAAAATTTAACACATGAACTAAAATGGTTCTAAGTCCAAAAATCAATTTGAGGATCAGTCATGAGTTAAGACTCAAAAATTTATTTATCTAGGGGGGCCTAACAAACATAAAATTTAAAGGGATGAAACTTAAAAATTTAAAATCTAAGGCTTAAAAAAGGATAAAAACAAAGTAAAAACCCAAGGCAATTTAGTGTGATAACACCACCCTCAGAGTTGGTTGGAAGCTACTAAACGTGCTAAAGAGGCCCAACAAAAAAAAAACCCTAGAACAAAAAATCCTCTTTTGTTCCTCACCCTTGACCCACTAATCCTAACCCCCTGTCACTCCCCTCAAAGTCCATAATTTAACTAGGGATGAAATGGATGAATGACAACTGAAGGGTCTTTGCTATAATTGTGATGAAAAATATTTTTCGAGGCACAAGTGTAAGGTTTTTTTTTTTTATGGCCATTTCCGAATATGTCCCCGAAGAAGATGTGACAATTGCACTTGTTGAAGAGCCCTCCCTTCCCGACGCTACCCAGGAGCCCATTGACCCACCTGAGTTGAACCACTCATTTCCTTGGATGCTCTCACTGGATTCTTTGCTCCACAAACCCTCAAGCTCATTGGATATATTAAGAATATGAAGGTCATGATCCTTGTTGACAGTGGCAACACTCACAATTTTATTCATTGTCACATTGCCCAGGAAACTAATTGCTATATTCATGCTGTCAATAATTTTCAAATCATGATAGCCAATGGTGGGTCCATGAAATGTGGTGGGCATTGTGAAAATGTACGTCTTCAAATTGGACATTACCACCTGAAATCTCATATGTTTTCCATTGAAATGGGCAATTGTGACATTGTGCTAGGTACTGAATGGTTACACACTTTGGGTCCCATTCTTATGGATTTTAAGGAATTAACCATGAAATTACAATAGGAGGGACAAAGGTATCACTTCCAAGGTCTCACAACTGGTTCTCCTGAGATCATCAGTTCCCATCAAATGGAAAATACCCTCAAGAAAGGCCACTCTGATATTATTGCGCAAATCCATTCTATTCAGGAAGTTGAGACACCATCGATGCATCTTGACCTCCAAGCTATTCTCTCCAAACACCCAGCTGTTTTTTCCACTCCTCAGGGACTTCTTCCTTCTCGTGGTGTTCATTATCATTCCATACACCTTTTTCCTGGCAGTATTCTTCCAAATGTTCATCTTTATCATCATCCCTTTGCCCAAAAGAATGAAATTGAGAAAATAGTGCATGAATTGCTACAAGTAGGTGTTATCCTCCCTAGTACCAACCCTTATTATTCTCCTGTGGTCATGGTACTTAAGAAAGAAGGTACTTGGCACATGTGTCTTGACTTTTGTTCCCTCAATAAACTCACCATCAAGGACAAGTTTCCCATTCCTGTCATTGATGATCTCTTGGATGAGTTAAGTGGTGCTCAATATTTCACTAAACTTGATCTGCGTTTTGGATACCACCAGATACGTATGAAAGAATATGACATCCCCAAGAATGCCTCTCGAACTCATGAGGGTCACTATGAGTTCTTGGTCATGCTCTTTGGCCTGTGTAATGCCCCCTCCACCTTCCAAAGCCTCATGAATCATGTCTTCCGTCCTTTTCTCCATCATTTTGTCTTAGTTTTCTTTGAAGATATTATCATCTATAATAAAACTTGGCAATCCGATCTTGCCCATGTGGATCAAGTTCTTCATCTACTCTCTCAGCATCAACTTTTCCTCAAACAATCTAAATGTTCCTTTGGCACCTAGGAAGTCAGGTACTTGGGTCATATTTTTGGAAATTCTGGTGTCCAGGTGGATCCTAATAAGATTGAAGCAATGTAGGATTGGCCTCACCCCAAGACTACCAAACGCTTGCGTGGGTTTCTGGGTTTAACATGATATTATCACAAGTTTGTTCAGAATTATGGAAATATTGTGGCACATGTCATTTCTCTACTTAAAAATAATTCTTTCACTTGGACTCCCGCAACTGATCTGGCCTTTCAAGCATTGAAGGTGACTATGTACACTACTCCGGTCTTGGCCCTTCCTGATTTCACAAAGACCTTTGTCCTAGAATGTGATGCCTTCGGGAGAGGAATTGGAGCAGTCCTTATGCACGAGGGAAGACCTTTTGCCTTTACCAACAAACAATTGTCAAAACGCCATTTGGGCTAATCAATATATGAAAAGGAAATATTGGCTATTCTGCATGCAGTGGATCTTTGGCACCCTTATCTCTTGGGGAAACACTTCCAAATTAAGACAGATCATCAAAGCCTCAATTATTTTCTGGAGCAATGACCTTCCTCTTTAGGGAAACAAAAATGGGTAACTAAGCTCTTTGGATATCACTATGAGGTCATTTACAAGAAAGGTAAAGGAAATATGGTTGCTGACACTCTTTCTAAAAAATATGAATATGAAGGGTCCATGTTCTCCCTATCCTTCATTGTACCAGATTGGCTCGAAGCTGTTCTCCAGGAATGACTACAAGATCCTAAAATTTCGCATCTAATCCAACAATTGAAAGACAATTCTCCAGTTTCCCCAGGGTACTCTTGGCACAATGATGAGCTTCACTACAAATGGTGTTTTTATTTAAGTAAACAATCACAACTTAAATCCATGATGCTTTCTAAGCTTCATGCTACTCCCACAGTTGGGCACTCAGGTTTTACCAATGTTGGCAAATATTTAACAGACAGTGAATGCTTGTCATTGATGACAAGTACAACAATGAAGATGGCATGAGTACAGAAAGTATGTAATAGATGGGCATTATGAGAAGACGCTGCAGAGAAGAGTCGATTAAGCTCAGAAGAGATAGTGTAGAGGATTGTTGGTAGATCATCGATGGCAAGATCAGAGTAAGTGGAACAAAGTAAGCTCAGAAGGAGAAGCAACATTTCTGATCATTGGATCTCATTTACAATTCCCGATGACCGTCAGATCAAGTGTTGATCAGGACTATTGATCCCACACCATTTTGGAGCTTCGCCTATCGTGACTTGGATAGGTAAGAAACATAACCATAGAAATCACGATATGCAAAATCGTGATTTAATCCCAGCCGTCAGATCAAGGTGTGGTCTAGACCATTGATCTGAGCTCCATCTCAGAGCTTCACCTATCGCGACTTGGAGAGGTAAGAAATGTAACCATCGAAATCGCGATATGCGAAATCATGATTTAATCACAACCGTCAGATCAAGGTGTGGTCTGGACCATTGATCTAAGATTCATTTAGGAGTTTTGCCTATCACAACTTGGAGTGACAAGGACCTCTATTGAAGGAATCACGATATGCGAATTCACGATGAGATCTGTACCGTAGATTCATCGAAATCGTAGACCGTTGATCTAAGGTTCATTTCAGAGTTTTGCTTATCACAACTTGGAGTGACAAGGACCTCTATCGAAGGAATCACAAGATGCGAATTCACGATGAGATCTGGACTGTAGATTCATCGAAATTGTGGACTGTTGATCTAAGCTTCATTTCGAAGTTTCGCTTATCGCAACTTGGAGTGACAAGGACCTCTATCGAAGGAATCGTGAGATGTGAATTCACGATGAGATCTGGATCGTAGATTCATCGAGATCGCGGATCGTTGATCTCAGCTCCATCTCGGGGTTTCGGGGATCGCGACTTGGAGAGTTGAGATGCCTCATCTCCAGACTCACAAAATGAAAATTCGCGAAAAGAACTTTTTGCATAAGCACTTGGTCATGGCCATGGTCATATAGAGGAAGGAGCTAGTGCAGAAAAGCTTTATATCGGAGCTTCAGAGATCACGACATGAAGTGTCGAGACACTTGGCCACAGGAATGCCGAAATGAAGAAACCCAATTTAAAGGCAAGATTAATAAAGTTCATCCAACGGTGTAGATAAACTTGAATATGATCGGAGGGCTACTGTTCTCTCTCACAGTTAATTCATCAGTTACGAATCAGTTAGCAAAACTGATTCATGATTCCTAATCGGTTGGCATTTCAGTTGCTTAGACGGTTTTCTTTTGTCGAAGAAGATGCGAAGTGTAACTGATGTGGGTGTGGTGCATAAAAGAAAAAGAGACAAACTGTGCATGGTTGGTAGTTCTGGATGAAAAATGAATTAAACTATAAGAAAGGGAAAATCACAAGATGCGCAGTGTGAGACTGAAAATATGTGCAGTGTGAGACTGAAAATGTGCGCAGTGTGATATAAAACTCAGAGAAGAGTAACAGATGAGGAAAAGATTTGAAATGGAGCAGAATGACAGAACAAGTTGAAGCAGAGCAGAATTGTAGAACATACAAAGGAAGAGAAGAATTGCAGAACAGTTAGAAGAAGACTAGATTTACAGAACAAAGAAGTGGTAAGAATCGATTTATCTGTGTAGTTGTCTATTTATTTATTCATTCATATTCCAGGGTGGTTGGGAGGTGCTAGGGAGGACTGTAGTCCTTAGAGGTTCAAGTGGGAGCTTGAACACAGGGAGTTGTAGATTGCATCTGGTTGCAGCCAGAGAAACCAGGGTGGCAGGGTGGTGCAGAGGAGAACAAGTGTTCTCTGTTATACAGGTTGGAACCTGTGTAACTGGAAGTTGGTGCTTCCATCCAGTTGGTGCTGGAACATTAGGGGAGTTGGTGCTTCCTTCTAGTGGGTGCTAGAGAAACAAGAGAGTCGGTACTCTCATACAAGTTACAGCTTGTAAAACAGAGGTAGCAGCCTCGCATTGAGTTGGTGCTCAATTATAGATGATGTACAGAACTTAAAAGATTGCCTATCATTTTGAAGAAGAAGAGGTTTTCTCCCTTTATGGGTTTCCTCATGAAAATCTGTCTCTGTGTATACCTTATGTGTGACTGGTGCTCTTTACTTTTACTGTCCATATGCTGTATAATGTTGATGATCATTTGAAGAAAGATTAAGAATGTTTTAATAGACTTAAAATTGTTTAAGCACAATAACAACTGATTCACCCCCCCCTCAGTTGTCTTAGTAATTTCAACAATTGGTATCAGAGCGGGTTCCTTTTATTCAAAGGTAGATCTATAAGCTTAAACATGACAAGTCATGAAGGGACTTCATCCTCTAAGCCCCCTCTATTTGACGGAACAAATTTTTCCTTCTGGAAGGTTAGAATGAGAACATACTTAATGGCCTTGGGTGTTGATGTTTGGGATGTAGTAGAGATTGGATATACAAAGCCTGTTGTGCTAGCCTCCAAGGACGATAAGTTAGAGTTTAGTTTTAATGCTAAGGGAATGAATGCTATTTTGAAAGGACTTGATGAAACTGAGTTTGTAAAGGTGATGCATCTTGAAACTGCCAAAGCAATGTGGTATAAAATTATTAGAAGTTATGAAGGAAATGAGAAAGTAAAAGATGCCAAACTTCAAACATACAGATTGAAATTTGAACAACTAAAGATGAATGAAGATGAAATAGTTAGCAAGTATTTTTTAAGAGTTGAAGAACTTGTGAATGCCATGAAGGGTCTTGGTGAGAAGTTTGATGACTCACTCTTAGTTCAGAAGATTTTAAGATCTCTGCCTGATAAATTTAATCCAAAAGTCTCTGCAATAGAAGAATTAAATGATCTCAAAACCCTGTCCATTGATCAACTTCTAGGAACTTTAACTGCATATGAAATGAGAATTAGCAAAGATAAATCCAGTACTAGAGAATCATCTTTTAAAGTAGACAAGAATACTGATTCAGAATTAGATGATATTGAGGCAAAATTTGTACGAAGGTTAAAGAAATGATCAAGAAAATATCAAGGGAAGTTTCCCTTCAAATGCTTTAACTGTGGTAAGATAGGTCATTTTGCATCTAAGTGTCCCCGTCAGAAAAAGGACCAGAACTCTGATGATGAAAAGAAGTACAAATATAAGAAATATAATAAGAAGAAAAGTTTGGTTGCAAATAATGAAAATTCCTCAGAAGACACCGATAGTGACTCTTCCTGTGAAGATAAGGAAAATGACTTCATGCTTATGGCCAAAGTGGATTATGATAATAAAAGTATAGGCAGTGATGATAATGATGAAGAAGTTGTGGTTGATATGGAAGGAGAACTGATCAGTGCACTGGAAGAAATTGACAGACTTAGAGTTAAGAATAGAAAACAAAAACAATTGCTGATACAGTTCGAGAAAGACAGTAAAAAACCTGATGAAGACTTTGCTCTGCTGAAAGTGGAATTAGAAGAGGCAAAGAAAATAGAAGACATACTGAAACAACAATTGTCAGAGAAGAAAGTCAGGTGTGAAGCCTTAGAAGAAGAGA
>ML816644.1:52714-65775 GCA_009831015.1 Picea engelmannii
AGTTCATCCATATTTACTTCTTATCAACCATGACAAAACAATAATGAGTCATATTTACATCAAACACTATTGGGTCCATTACCCAAACCTTTGTGCTACGGGTCTTTCTTCAAGGGTTGACATCAATGAAAACCAACCTTAATGAACACATTTGTATTCATCAATCTTTGTTTTTTCCATAAAGAGAGTTTCTTCTCTATCACTATAGAAACTACTTTCACTGCTTTCTTCAGACAAGTCGCTAACCCCTTTTGAGTAGAGATTCTTCTTCTTCTTATAAGAGTTCTTCTTCTTTTCATGCTTGTCTTGTTTGCGAGTATTTTTGTGTTGATGATGTTTTCTCCCTTTCTTTACATTATGGTCTTCTTCACCATCACTACTTTCATTCTTTGCATATGGACACTTACCAACAAAATGTCCTACTTTTTCACAATTAAAGCTTTTAAAGGGAAGCTTACCTTTGTATTTTCCATATCCCTTTTTGAGTTTTCTCACAAAATGTGCTTGCTCTATATTTGATTCATTGTTGGAGCTATCACTTGATTCATGTTCTTCGTTCTTTGTCTTCTTTGAGGCCTTGAAGGCTGCTTCTTTCTTTGATGGATTTTTTCTATGTCCCCATTTCATATGTTGTGAGGATCCCATGCAATTCATCCATTGTTAATGAATCAAGATCCTTCATTTCTTCAATGGAAGAAACTTTGGCATCAAATATTAAGGGGAGTGACCTTAACAAATTTTGTACAATCATCGATTCTTCAACATTTTCACCAAGTCCTTTGATGGTGTTGACAATTTCATCAACACAGAGAAGATAGGCTGCAACATTTTCTTTGTTTTTCATTTTCAGTCTCTTAAACTATCTTCTATGAGTTTGGAGCTTTGCCTTCTTAACCTTTTCATTGCTTTCATAGATATTTTGAAGCTTGTCCCAAATTTATTTTGATGATTCACAATGCATCACCTTGACAAATTCAGATTTTGATAGTCCGCACAAGATGGGATTCATGGATTCTACATTATTTTCACTAGCCTTCTTTCCAGCTTGATCTGTTGGTGGAGTTGTTGGAGCTTTATAACCAGTCACAATAGATTGACAAATATCGAAACCAAGTGACAATAAATAGGTTCGCATCTCAATGATCCAAAATGCATAGTTTGTTTAGTCAAAGAACAAATCCTTGTTTGTGGAGAAACCTTATTGATCAGTCATGTGTTCTCTTGAGATCTACCTTCGAGTGGTTAAACTATTTCTAAAGGAACCTGGTTCTGATACTAATTGTTGAGAACACACTTATATTGAGAGGGGGCGGTGAATCAATATTAGACAATTTTTGCCTTTTCAAACATTCATCAACCATCAGAAAAAAATCACATATGAGATCTATTAACTGTAGAACATGGAACACAATATTTATGTGGAAACCCTTTCGGAAGAAAACAAAAAAAAATCTCTTTATAATTCTTTGTAGGCACCAACCTACCATTACAAATATTTGTAGGAACCAACTTATTAGAGACAACAATCCCCATTGGTACAAATCCTAGTAGGCACCAACCTACTCTTACAAATATTCGTAGACACCAATCTATTGGAGACACCAATCCCCACCACTAATCACCCACTTAACAAGAGACATCAATCTCTTACAGGACTTCATAGACACCAATATACTAGAGACACCAATACCCTCCACTTAGCACCAACTTAGCAAGAGTTACCAATATCTTATAAATCTTTGTAGACAACAATCTACCGGAGACACCAATCCCCACCGCTAAGCATCAACTTAGCAAGAAACACCAATCTCTCAGTTGCACCAACCTTCACCAAGTATTCTTACTATTTATTCCTTCACTAGGTATGGTCATTGCGTCTACCTTTACTAGGTCTACTCATTGCTTCTGCCTTCACCAAGCTACTCACTACTTCCACCTTTGTCAGGTCTGACGAAAATTTGAATTTCCAAATGGAAACTTTCCCAAAGCTTGTTTTTTTGGCTTTTGCCAAGAACAAACTTGTACAACATGCAACGTATCCAATTTTTCAAATATGATTCTAAATTTTTTACCTGAGGTACTTTTGTATGTGTCCTCTATTCTTTGAAATTTTCACAATCTGAAGAGTCCCAAAAAAGAAGTTACAATGAAAATGACAAACTAGCCTGTTTGAATTTTATCTCGGGACCATTTATAAATCCTAATTTACTCAGAGCATATCTCAAAAGTACAATGAACCAACATCGAAAATTTTTAAATGAGCTAATTTTGTATGTCACCTTTGTTCTGTAAAAATTTCACAATCTGAAGAGTCCCCCAAAAAAATTTTGTAGTGAAAATGCAAAACTGACATGTTTGAAATTGATTTCAGGAGCATTCCAGAACCCTAACTTCCACAAAGCATATCTCAGAACATACAATGAACCAGCATCTGAAATTTTTAGTTGAGGTACTTTTGTATTTCTCCTCTATTCTATATAAATTTCAAAGTCTGAATATTCATAGAAAAGAAGTTATAGTGAAAATGTGAAACTGACCTATTTGAAAATGATTTTAGAATCATTCATAAACCCTAAATTCCACAGAAAATATCTATGAAAGTATAGTGAACCAACATGTGACATTTTGACCACATGTACGGAGATATCTCTCTCCCATCTATACAAAGTTTCAAGTTCTAAAACATCTTAGAAAATAAGTTATAGCGAAAGTGCCAAGCTAACCTGTTTGAAATTAATTTCAGGAGCATTTAGGAACCCTAACTTCCACAGGGAATATCTCCAAAGATATAAAGAACCAATATCCAAAATTTTGACCACATGTAACCAAAGATATCTCCTCCATCTTCACAAAATTTCATGGTCTGAAACATCCTAAAAAATAAGTTATAGCGAAAGTGCCAAGATGACCTGTTTGAAACTTATTTCAGGAGCATTCAAGAACTCTAACTTCCACAGGGCATATCACTGAAAGTATAGTGAACCGACATTTGAAATTTTTCCCACATGTACAACAACATATTTCCTCTGTCGCTTCAAAATTTCAATGTCTGAAACGTCCTAGAACATAAGTTATCGAGAAAATGCCAAGATGACCTGAAATTGATTTCACAACTCTTCTCTTTTGGAATGATATGCAATATTTGCTCATCCATTTGCACACACAATTTCTCTCAATGCTTTCTCTCTTTACACTTTTTCATAACCCTTCATGAAACCATTAATTAAATAATTAATTCCCAATACGATGGGAAAATACCCCAAACCCATGGGTTTGAAACCACCATTTCACTTTTTACTTTTTCACATCCACCCCTTTTTTAAATATACTTGTAAACCTTTATATATAAATAAATCTTGGAAATGTTGTGTGTATGGTAATGTCATAAATATTTTTACACCAATGACAATAATTCCAATAGAAATCACCTCACTTGGAGCTCGTATGCGAAATTTATGCCTCCTGCAAGTTGACCTACCTTGTTGACCACCATGGTGTGAGTCGATGCCAGGTCAACCATGCCAACCCCCATTACTCACACATGTGGGTATATCCATGTGTGGAATTTCAAGAAGATTCTAGAAGGTCCAAAACCTTATCACTAATTGAGGGTTAAGGGTGCAAAAACCCTAACTCTAGACGGTGATCGGTTTATGTTAAATATCAGACTGCTAGGAAGAGAAAGGGTTCCATTATTTTGTATTATGTGTGTTCCATAGTTTAGAAGAGTGTCCAAGGAGTGAGATTTGAGTGCGTAGCAGAGGTAGGAAGAATAATCTATAATATCATTTCAGGCCACAAAGTCATGGGCAACTCCATAGTGAGTACCCTTTTCTTTGTATTTTCATTTTCATAACTGAACAAAAGAGAGAAGATGTAAGGTACCAAATGTAATATGATAACCAGGAATAGAAATATTGCAGAAAATACCAGTGGAACAACAAAATATAGAGAATCACAATACCAAAAATGATACCTTTATTGATAAAAATACAAGTTCACTTACCTCTTTGAGGGGGAAACCTCCAGCAAAGCAGATCTCTATTACAATAATTCTCGGGACAAAACTTTATTATGCCTTCTACTCCTATTTATACTAATTCTATCTTTTAAGGAACATTCTAGAAGAAGATCTTTCTAGAAGCGAGAACTTCTATTAAGTCTTCTTACCTTAGAATTGTTCACATTATTAACTAGGCCTTATTTACTAATGTCAACCTTTATTACATGGAAAATATATTATTCTACCTATGCGAGGGGTTAGGGAGGTTAGGTCCCTAACATGTCCTCCCCCTTGAAAATCAGCCTTTTCCTCAAGTATTGACATGAAGAATTTTTTTTAGAATGGTAGTTGGCTCCCAGGTGGCATCTTGCATGGAGGAGGACAATGAAACTTATCCAAGTTGATGGGTTAATATTTTTCTTAAAATTGTACTTAGGAAAAAGTACATTAAATGCGTTATATTTTAATGTTGACTTAATGAATACTTTTTATAAAGTTAAAGTGAGAAATAATTTAAGTAGTGGTCTTTTAATCTTGACCATTGATCTCATAAGGTGTATGAGGATCAATCTTGGCCCTCCATCCTTTTGGAGTTAGGGTTTCTCACTTGCTCATTGAGTAAAAATGAGATCAACTTGGAGAGGGGTGCATTACGCACAAGAGAGAGGCAATTTTCTAAAGAGAGAAAAAGGAGAATTGCTTGAGGGTTCGGAGAGAGAGTTTGCGTGGATACATAGGAGGCTTCTACACTAAGATTGACACACATATTCAACATTGCAGAGGTATTTTCCTATAGATCTGATCAAGAGGATTTGCAGAAGGGGGACATACATTTTTTGAGGAGGTTTTGCATTTGGCTGGGCTGATTTTATTGTAAGAGATCTCTATATTTTCATGCTGAATAATAATAAAATCCAAATATGTTGCATTGGTTTTCCCTCCGGGGTTTTTCTAGGGACGAATTGTCCAAAAATTACTTGTGTACATGTGACGTGATTGTTGTTATATTTTACTATTAAGTTATTGGTTATTATTTTCTATTGTGTATTATTTATTTTTAAAGAAAACCTGGCAGAATCAGTTAACAGAAAAATTAATTGATTTAGTGAATTGGGTTTGAATAAAATTCACATGGTATAAGAGTAGGATTGTTGAAGAAGTAACATTACATTAAGATCTACAACATAGACGTTCAGATCTGCAATAGATAAGTTCATATCTGCAACACAGAAGTTCAGATCTGCAACAGATAAGTTCATATCTGCAACACAAAAGTCCAGATCTGTAGCAGATAAGTTCAAATCTGCAACATATAAGTTCAGATTTATAGAAAATAAGTTTAGATCTGCAACACAGAAGTTCAGACCTACGACACAAAAATTCATATCTTCAACATAGAAGTGTATATATGCAAAGGAAAACATCGATCTGCATTAGTGGAGCTCAGATCTGTAAAACACAAGGGTATATTGCAGCACACAATCATTTTAAGAAATGGCCATGACCTTGAGAATGGAGGATAGGATTTAGGGTGCTCAAAACTTCGTCGCCAGGAAGGAAAGTGTCACTATGGTTTTGTATGTCAATGATGTCCTTGACCATGTTGATGATAAGGTTGCAGCTCCCGTAGATGCAGCTGGATTGCTGACCTGGAAGAAGGGTGAGGCTAAATCCAAGAGCATACTCCTTGAAGGGGTAAAGGATCACATAATCCCTCACCTCACAAGGAAAAAGTTTGCTAAGGTGATGTGGGTTTCCTTGAATGACCTTTACCAGAGTAAAAATGAAATCAGGGTGATGGTGCTTAGGGAAATACTGAGAAGTACCAAGATGGCTAAAGGGGAAGGTGTGGTTCACTACCTTACTCAACTTGTACCGATTAGGGATGAGCTAGGCACAATAGGTGAGAAAATTGAAGAGTCTGAGTTGGTACATGTGGCACTGAATGGATTTTTGAAGTCATGGGATGTGTTCGTGCGTGGAATTGTAGCTCGGGAGAAACTCCCTGATTGGTAGCGATTATGTGATAATTTTGTGCAGGAGGAGATCAGACTTGGTCAGTCTAACAGATCTTCATCTTCACCATAGATTATTGATGAAGAAGGCTTGGCTCTTGCAAGCAAAGGCAAGGGAAAGCAAAAGAAATAGAAGGGTGGAAAGAAGAACATTGAATTTTCAAAATTCAAATGTTTCCAGTGTCACAAGATGGGACACTTTGCCTCACATTGTCCAGATAAGAAGAACTTGAAGAACCAATTGCAGATGGCATCTTTAGCAACAGTGGTTGAGTTTTCCAAAAGCTTCAAGGAGGATTTATGCTTCATAGCTTGTATGTCTAGTGCATCAGTCTTAGACATGTTTGTGGACAGCAGAGCGTCTTGTCATATGACAGAGCACAAGGAGTTTTTCACTAGGCTACAAGAGGGAGGTGTGAATCTGGTTATAGAGCTGGGAGATGATATGTGCTACAAGGTGCAAGTGGTAGGTACAGTTTCATTTCAAAGGGAGTCGGGTAAACCACTTCGGTTTTCTGACATACTATATGTTCTGAGGTTGAAAAAGGACCTCATCTCGGTCTCTACTCTTGAGGATAAAGGGTATGAGTTCAACTTTCGTAATGGAAGGGTGTTCGTCAGGCCAACAAGGTCAAGTGAGAAGATGGAAAGGATGATTGGGGTTCGAGAAGAGAAGGTGTACAAGCTCCAGTTTCAACCAGGGAGAGCATTAGTCAGTACAACCATAGACATGGGAGATTTGTGGCACATGAGGATGGCGCACATACACTTTGGTGCATTGGGGCACTTAAGTCAGGCATTCACAATGTTTCCTAAGTTCACAACAGAGAGGCATGACCCTTGCAAGGGTTTTGCAATGGGCAAGTATGCCCAGAGACCATTTCCACTGAGTGAGCACAAGTCCAAGGGAGTATTGGAATTGATACATTCTGACGTATGTGGTCCGATGAGCGTGGATTTCAGAGCTCTGGTTGAGAACTAGACAGGAAAGAAGATTCAGGTGTTGAGATCCGACAACGGAGGTGAGTACAACTCCAAGGAATTTCTAGATTATTGCGCATTAGCGGAGATCAAGAAGGAACTCATCATTCCTTACAATCCTCAATAGAATGGAGTGGTCGAGAGAAAGAACATGATCATACTCGGAGAATCATGATGATGATACATGATCAAGGTTTGCCATTGTTTTTATGGGTAGAGGCTAGTCGCACAACTATTTATATTTAGAACATGAATCCCCACACAATTTTGGGGAAGTTGACACATGAGGAGGTATTTATAGGCACCAAACTAGATGTGATTCATCTTCACATCTGAGGCATCATATGTTACTGTCATGTCCCTTGAGAGAAGAGGAAAAATCTAGAACCCACAACAGATAAGGGGTTGCTTGTTGGATATAACGAGGATTCCAAAGCCTACAAGATATTTGTACCAACACACAGGAAGATCATAGTGTGTAGGGATGTACAGTTCAAGGAGGAGCATGCATTGAGTAGGTCTAAATACTTGCGAGCACATGACCAGCAGGGACAAGATTCATGATTCAAGCCCGAGGAGGCACACAGTCAGAGCACTGGATCACAGAGTTGGACATAGGGTACTGGTACAGGTATAGGTACACGTGTTGAGAGGGAGACAGTTGGAAAGGATCATCAGGAGTGAGATGATGAGGAGGAGGAGGAGCGTGATGCAGTTCCGCAGGAGCATAATACTATGCAACTTCCCAAGTGGTATAAGTCCACAATCAATGATTCCAGGTTGGCAGGACTTCCAGAGAGATATTTCAGATGAAGTAAACCACCAGAGAGACGTGGGTATATGGAGTTAATGACACAACTCATTGATGCAAAGCATTTGACTTATGAGTAGGCTGCACAACATGGAGTGTGGCAGGAGGCCATGATGGAGGAATATGCCTCCATTATGAAGAATGATGTATGGGAGGTGGTGCCCATGCTAGAAGGCAAGAAGGTGGTTGGATCCAAGTGGATCTACAAGGTCAAGCATGCAGTAGATGGAAGCGTGGACAAGTACAAATCCTTCTTCATGGCCAAGGGGTTTTCACAGCGAGAGGGAGTTGACTATGAGGAGACTTTTTCCTTGGTGGCCAGGTATTCCTCAATCTAAGCAGTCATATCGGTTGCAAAAGAAAAGGGTTGGTGCGTTCACTAGATGGACGTGAAGATTGCTTTCCTTAATGGAGTTGTTGAGGAAGAGGTATATGTTGAGAAGACAGAGGGATTTGAGGTAGGCAACAAAGAGACACATGTGTGTAGACTAAGGAGAGCCTTGTATGGGCTTAAGAAGAAACCTAGGGAATGATACTCGAGGATAGACAACTACTTGAGTGAGATGGGTTTCCAACAGAGCGAAGCTGATCCGAACCTGTATTTTCTTGCAGGGGAGGTGCCTCTCATACTGGTGTTATATGTAGATGACCTATTTCTGATAGGGGGTGAGCAACTGATAGAAGATTGCAAGGTCAATATTTCATTTGAGTCTGAGATGAAAGACCTTGGGTTGATGCATTACTTCCTTGGTCTGGAGTTCTGGAAGCACGATGGATGTTTCTTCTTGGGACAGGGGAAGTATACAGTGGAGATCTTGCGTAGGTTCAAGATGACAGATTGTAGGCCCATGTCCACGCCTCTAGTAACAAACTGGAGGAAGATTGATGCATCATATTCAAATATGGTAGACCCCATTGTGTACCATCAGTTATTTGGATTGCTCATGTATTTAGTCAATACTTGGTCAGATATCATCTTTGCAATAAACTCTTTGAGTTAGTTCATGGTGGACTCTCAAAGAGTACATTGGATAGTTGTGAAGCATGTGCTTTTCTACCTTAGTGGTACAATGGAGTATGTGTTGTTATATGAGCATAGTAGAGTGAGATTGGAAAACTTTATAGATGTTGATTGGGAAAATGTGTAGAGGACAGAAAGAGTACTTCGAGTTGTTGTTTCAGCATTGGATCATATATCATTTCCTGGTTCAACAGGAAGCATAAATTAGTGGCATTAAGATTTGTTGAGGTAGAGTACATGGCTTATATCTTGGCAACATGTGAGGCACTGTGACTTAGGAAGCTACAATTGGGATTGTTTAGGTAGGATCTAGAAGCTACTATGATTCACTGTGACAAACAGAGTTGCATCAAGCTCTCCGAGAATTTGGTGTTTCATGATCGTAGCAAGCACATTGATATCATGTAACATTTCATTAGGGATTGTGTACAGAGAGGATCCATGAGGTTTGATTACATATAGACTGATGAGCAGATGGCAGGTATTTTCACCAAGGCACTGAACAGACAAAAGTTTGAAAAGTTCAGAGATCGTATGGGGTTGAGACAAAATATCTTCCTCACTAAGAGGGAGTGTTGAGATTGGATAGCAAGGAAGGTATTCACCATGCATGACATCCTAGCATGGAGGAGGACAATGAAACTTATCCAAGTTAATGGGTTAATCTTTTTCTTAAAATTGTACTTAGGAAAAAGTACATTAAATGGGTTATATTTTAATGTTGACTTAATGAGTACTTTTAATAAAGTTAAAGTGAGAAATAATTTAAGTTTTGGTATTTTAATCTTGACCATTGATCTCATAAGGTGTATGAGGAAAAATCTTGGCCCTCCATCCTTTTGGAGATATGGTTTCTCACTTGCTCATTGAGTAAAAAGGAGATCAACTTGGAGAGGGGTTCATTATGCATAAGAGAGAGGCAATTTTTTGAAGAGAGAAATAGGAGAATTGCTTGAGGGTTTGGAGAGAGAGTTTGTAGGGAGATAGAGGAGGATTCTACACTAATATTGGCACACATATTTAGCATTGCAAAGGTCATTTCCTATAGATATGATCATGAGGATTTGCAGAAGGGGGCCATACATTTGTTGAGGAGGTTTTGTATTTGGTTGGGTTGATTTTATTGTAAGAGATATCTATATTTTCCTGCTCAATAATAATAAAATCCAAATCTACTGCACTAGTTTTCCCTCCGGGGTTTTCCCAGGGACTAATTGACCAAAAATTACTTGTGTACATGTGATGTGATTGTTGTTATCTTTTACTGTTAAGTTCCTGGTTATTATTTTCTGTTGTGTTTATTTATTTGTGAAGAAAACCTAGCAGAATCAGTTAACAAAAAAATTAATTGATTTAGTGAACTGGGTTTGAAGAAAATTTATACTAGCATATATGAGAGAACCGGTGGTGGATTTTTCTCATAGATGGCTTCAAAAGGATTCATGCAAGTGGTAGTATGGTAAGTTTTGTTGTACCACCATTCAACTAGGGGTAACCATTCATCCCACCGATTTTGTCTGTTAGAATTAAAACATTGCAAATACGTTTCTAAACACTTGTTGATAGGTTTAGTTTGTCCATTAGTCCGGGGATGATGGGTGGTGCTAAGATGAAGTTGGGTTCCTTGGAGTCTGAACAATTCTTGCCAAAAATTGGTGTTGAAAGTTGGATCACGGTTAGAGACAATAGAACGAGGCATGCCATGGAGTTTGAATATATTATCCATAAAAAATTGATCCACTGTGGATATGGTGAACAATTGTTGAAGAGCACAAAAAGAGAATATTTGGAAAGATGGTCTACTATCACCATGATGACTGACTTATTGCCCGATTTAGATAGGCCAACAATGGAATCCATAGAAATACCCCTCCAAATAGTAGATGGAATTGGGAGCGGTTCAAGTGTTCCTAGATATTTGACGATTTCATCCTTATTGTATTGACATGTATCACATTCAACCACAAAGGTGTAGATGTTATCTTTCATACCTTCCCAGAAAAGATAATGTTTAACCCGATCATAGGTTTTGGTAAAGCTTGAATGCCCATTTGTGGGTGAAGCATGCAACTTAGAGAACATTGTGGATTTAAGGTTCGACAATTTTCTTAAATATAGATGACATTTATAGCGAAGCTCTTCATTGTGCCAAGAGTACCCTGGAGAAACTTGAGGATCCTATTGCAATTTTTGGATCATGCTAGAAAGTTTGGGGTCGTACAACCATTCCCGACGAACAACCAAAAGCCAGTCTACGAAAATGAATCAGAGGGAAAATAGGGACCCTTCTTCTTCATATTTCTTGGAAAGAACATCAACAACCACATCTTATTTTCACTTCTTGTAGGATGATCTCATAATCATATCCAAACAACTTGGTCACCCATTTTTTTTTCTTCGGGGAGGAAATTCTTTGTTCTAAAAAATACTTGAGGCTACAATGATCAATTTTAATTTGGAAACATTTCCCCAATAGATAAGGATTACATAGATCCAGTGCATGCAGAATAGCCAACATTTCCTTTTCATAGGTTGATTGTCCCAAATGTCACTTCGACGGTTGTTTGCTAGTGAAAGCCAAAGGGTAGCCATCTTGCATGAGGATTTCCCTAATTCCTTTCCCTGATGCATCACATTCTAGGAAAAAAGTCTTGGTGAAGTCTGGTAGTGCCAGGACAAGAGTCATGCACATAGCCTCATTCAAGGACAATAGTGAGAGGAGCTGCAATTTTTCCATAATTCTGAACAAACTTGTGATAATAGCATGTTAAACCTAGGAAACCACACAAAATTTTAAGAGTTTTAGGGTGAGACCAATCCTTCATAGCTTCAATATTCTTAGGATCTACGTGTACACCATCCTTGCGGACAATATGACCCAGTTACTCAACTTCAGAAGCTCCAAAAGTACATTTAGATTGTTTGAGAAAATGTTTTTGCTTCGACAGTAGATGGAGAACTTGATCCACATGGGTGAGATGGGATTGCCAAGTTTTACTATAGATGATAATATCATCAAAGAAAACTAAGCCAAAATGACAGAGGAAAGGATGAAAGACATTTTTCTGTTAAGTTTTTACTATTGTTGTTAGGTTATCTCCAAATTATACGAGCATTCAATGCATTTCCAAAACAACAACATAAAGAGGATCATTAAAAGAAACACAATCACAAGGTACACAACATTTTATCCTGGGAAACCTTCATGGGGGAGAAAACCCAACAAAACTATTAAAATTTAGAGCTGCTATTAAGTTCTTTTCAATTTACTAGACAAGAATAGCATAAGCATAATCACTGAGAAAAACACAATCACAAGGTACACAAATTTTTATCCTGGGAAACCCTCATGGGGGAGAAAACTTATCAAAAACTTCCTTAATATAGATTTCCAATACAATGCCAAGATAAAATACCAAATCACCAAGAAAATCCAAGACTGAGTAATGTGCCTCTCTCTCCTTCTTCTTGCAACTGTCGCTACGTTCAAAATATGTGAACTTGTTGAGTGAATGAGTGAGTGTGAGAATGAGGTATCATCCTCTCTTATTTATACTAGCTGGGAGGCACACGGGTTGTGTCTTTTCAACAAGCTGGGCCGACTTCTTCAACTAGTGGTTAAAACCACTTTAATTAGCCCTAGGAGTCGACTTTACAAACAACACCATATAACTATGGTTTGACCAATCCAAAAAAGGGGATTTGGTCTTATACAAATCCCAACATGATCAACCCACAAAAGGGGATTTGGTTTTATACAAATTCTGACATGATCAACCGACAAAAGGGGATTTGGTCTTATACAAATCCTGACATGATCTACCCACAAAAGGGGATTTGATCTATATAAAAATAACTTAATTATAATTAGAATATTCTTTGCAGTTACAATATTTCAACACCCCCCCTTAACAAGAAGGGTATTCTACAACATCATCAAGAGAGAGAGAGAGAGGGCAATAAATTCATCAGCATCTTGAACACTGACTGACATATCTATCAATCATCATAAGTTTTTTCTCATCATCAATAACATCATCATTCTGTTAAGCCCTAATATTGGCTCATTAACCCTTAATTGGAGCATTTTAGATTAGTAATGTTATTTTATTTATGTCGGCTTTAGGCCATTAGTTGTAATTATACCTCCTAGTCTCCTATATATACCAAGGAGACATTTTCATTTTGAATCATCTTGTACTTGAACATTTAAGTGAGGTAAAAGGAGGT
>ML816644.1:85242-101980 GCA_009831015.1 Picea engelmannii
ATATATACCAAGGAGACATTTTCATTTTGAATCATCTTGTACTTGAACATTTAAGTGGGGTAAAAGGAGGTTGCCCCCTTGAAGAGGCTTATTATCTGAAATTATCTCTTTTTCAAGGCATTGAGTACTTTTCCTGAGGTTTTGCTATGCTATATTGATGTTTGGTTCTTAACACATTCACAACATGGATCTAGAACAACATCATCATCATCATTATATGCATCAACATCAATTAACATAACGCTGAGGAAACACCATCATCAACACCATAATTAATAGCATGAGGTTAGTACAACATCATCAACAACAACATGAGATTTATACATCATCATCAACAACAACACGAGGTTGATACAACAACATCATCAACACGAGGCTGAGATAACAACATCATCATCATATAACAACATAATGAGGCAGGTGCAACAACAACATTTTTTGTGACTTTGATAGATCATCCTTACCATAACTTAGGGATATGCCCAGGAATCAAAAGATTCCCAAGGATGTAAAATCCTAACAGAGCTACCACATGGTACTCTGACAGACTGTCCTTACCAGACCTTCAGGATATGCCCAGGAATCATAAGATTCCCTAGGATATAAAATGCTAACGGATCTACCACTACTGACCACTGCTGGCATATACATGCACAGGTACTCTGATAGACCGTCCTTACCGAACCTTCGATATCTGTCCAGGGATGATCAGTCCCCTAGGATATAAAATCCTAACTGAGCTACATGTTGTTGGTCAGGATACCATAGTATCATCAAAATCACTCCCCCTTTCGAGGGAGGTCCTTTCGGACTATACCAATCTTGTCTCGAAAGTATTCAAAATTTACACGAGACAAAGGCTTGGTCAACACATTTGTAACCTGCTCATATGTGCCAACATATTGGAGCTTTATAGCTCCTCTCTGCACCATATCATGAATGCAGTGATATCAGATTTCTATGTGGTTCAACTTATCATGGAACACTGGGTTCTTCGTCATATTTATGCAACTCTAGTTATCACATATAATCACAGTGGCTTCCATCTCCAGATCGAATAGACCTGTCAACAACTTCTGAAGACATATGGCTTCACAACTAGCGAAACATGTTGCAATGTATTCCGCTTATGTCGTGTTGAGAGCAATATTGGATTACTTCCTGCTCTGCCATGTAGTCATGGATGACCCTAGAATGAAACAACATCTTGAACTGCTCTTTCTATCAGAAACACTTCCAGCCCAATCTGAATCGGTATATCCATACAATCTGAAGTCATGATCTCCAGTACAACAAAGATCATATTCCAATGTATCCTTAAGGTATATCATCACATGTTTTCCAACAACAAGTTGAACATGTCTGGTCTCTACCAAATACCAACTCAAGGTGTTCACAACAAAACATATATCTATCCTGGTATTCGTCAGATACATCAACGATCCAATGATCTATCTATATAAAGTAGCATCATCCAATTCTGACGAAGTATCAACCAGGAGCTTCAACTTTGTTTCCATGGGTGTGTTCATGGATTTACATTCCAGCATGTCAAACCTCTTCAGTATTTCGATTGCATACTTCCCTTGGTTAAGGAATATCTTCTCTAGGCTCTGCCAAACTTCAAGACCTAATAAATAATGCATCAGGCCTAGGTATATACCCTTGGGGTTGTTCTATATACACTTCTTCTTCAATAACACCATTTAAGAAGGTTGTTTTCACATCCATCTGGTGTAACTTCCACTTCATCTTGGCTGCAAGAGCTATGATGGTTTTGATAGAAGTGTATCTTGCTACATGAGAAACGTCTCTTCATAACCAATGCCTTCCTTTTGGGAAAATCCACGAGCTACAAATCTTGCTTTGTGTTTTTCAATACTTCTATCTGCAACATGTTTTATCTTGTATATCCATTTGAAATATACCACATCTTTGTTCTTTGGTCTGGAAACTATTTCCCATACATCATTCTTTATAATGGATTGGTATTTTTCTGTCATAGCATCCGCCCATTCTTTCTTCTAAATGGTTTTTTCAAAGCAAGTAGGTTCTTTCTCTATGAGATCACACATCAAGGCCATGTAACTGGAGTATGGCTTAGGTTTCTTTCTTTGTCTCATGGTTCCTTCTGGGGTACCATACTTCTCTCCATCTTGAATAAGTTCCCTTGCCCAAGCTAGATTTCTCTTGTGAGAGATCATCATCTGGGGAGGTTCTTGAGATTCTATCATATCATGATCTTCTGGAATCTCATCATCAGGGGTAATTGTGAATTCCTTCACTGTTTCTGCAACTCTGGGAGCTACAGGTTCTTCTTCACATAGTTCTTTAAGTTGGAATCTCATTGATCTCATGAGTGTTGCATCTTGATCAAAGGTTACATCTCTGTTGATCTCAATATGATGGTAACCTGGTATGTAAATTTTGAAGGCCTTAGAGACCTCACAATATCCAACAAATATTCCCTTCTTTCCTAAAGGGTCCAACTTAGTTCTCCTTTCTTTCAGAATGTGTACAAACACTGAACAACCAAATATCTTGAGATGGCTTACTTCTAGCTTCTTTCCGAAGAACATTTCTCCGGGGGTTTTGAATCCAAGTGCACTATGGGATAATTTGTTTTGAACATAGACGGTTTTTCTTGCTGCTTCGGCCCATAAGTGCATTGGAAGATCTTAATCATGGATCATAGTCTTCACTACTTCCATTATTGTTCTATTCTTTCTTTCTGCTACACCATTTTGTTGAGGAATATAGGGAGTGGTGAGCTCCCTCTTAATCCCGACATCTCTACAAAATCTTACAATTTGTTTTGAGGTGTATTCTCCTCCATTATCTAACCTGAGTATCTTGATTTCTTTTTCTGAGAGATTTTCTATCAAGGCTTTGAATTCCTTGAATTTTCCCAATACTTCATCTTTTGATTTCAAGAAAATAACCTCTTTTGATTTCAAGAAAATAACCCAAGTCTTGCGAGAAGAATTATCAATAAATGACACATAGTATGCATACCCACTTAGAGAGGTTGATGGAATTGGGCCACATACATATGAGTGGGTGATATCCAAGATTCCTTATGCTTTACTGTCGCTCTTTGGGAAAGGATTCTTTATGATCTTTCCTTGTGCATATCCCTTGCACAAACCTTCATGATCAACTTTGAATTCTGGTAGACCTGTAACTACCTTGCTTACATATGGTAAGGCTTTGTGGTTGATGTGAGCTAGCTTTCTATTCCAAAGTTCACATGGACTCTTAGTGTGGTGAGTCAAGGCTGCATCTGAGTGACCTTTTAACTTATACAAGCCACCTTCTTCTGTTCCAATAACAATTGCATCTTCTATGGTTTTTCCTTTAGGCCACACAAGAACTTCACCATCTATGAAAGCAACTCTGCAACCTTTGTTATCTAAAGTTGAGATAGAAAGTAAGTTCTTTGTCAAACTTGGTACATATAGTACATCCTTCATTTTCATTGGAGTCCCTGAATCAAGTTTGTAGGTGGATTCTCCCACTCCTTTGATAGGGTACTGGTAATCATCTCTGAGTGTAACTTTATGGGGAAAGTTATTTTTTGTAAGGCTAGAGAGAATGTCTCTCTATCTTGTCATGTGCTTAGAAGCACCACTATCTATGAGCCAAGTATCCTCTCCAGGTGTTACAGATCCTAAGAGAGAAAAGTATAAAACATATTCTTCAATATTTTCTTTAATCATCTTCATGGGTGGCTCATCATCTTCAACTGCATGGGCATGCTATCTTTTGTTATTTCTCTTCTTGTATTCTTCCCTTCTAGCAGGACAAATCTTAGAAATGTGTCCCATCTTATCACAATGGTAGAATTGATAAGAGGAGAAATATTTTTCTCTTCTTTGACCCTTCTGATATTTCTGGAATCTCCTTGGAGGGTGAGATTCTTTATGGAAGAGGGTGGATCTATTTGGAGAGTGATATTCCTTATGAAGGTGGGTCTCATTTTGGAAGTGAGACCTTTTCTTTCCTCCTTTAGCATGAGCAGCTAGGGCTTGATCTTCATCCCTTAATAATATTGCTTGTTGGTTGGTTATTCTTGCTTCTTCTTGAACACATTCTTCCCAAACACTGTCAAATTGGAGTTTCTCCTTTCCTGCATAGATAGTTTGGATGAAGGAATCCCAAGGTCTTGTGAGACCATTAAGAGCTGTCATTATGAGTTCATCTTCATATAGGTTGTCTCCAATTGCTTCTAGTTTTTCCTTGAATTGAGAAACCCTAGAGAAATAGTCATGAACGGTTTCTCCTTTTTGCGTCTTTGTATTCTTGAGTTGGGTTCTTAGATTCATCTTCATGTTGATATTCCTTCCTTCATACATTCTGGTTAGGGCATCAAACGTTTATTTTGGAGTATTCTTAGAAGACACTTGAGGGATCAAGTGGTCTTTAATAGAGTCTGCAGTGATTATTTTGTCCGTAATCATATCCTTCTGGTACTTTGCATTGGCTGCAGCTTCTTCGGGTTCCGATGCATTTTCCTTTATGAATTTTGCATGGTCATTCTCTTCAACAATGAGTGCAATCTTGTACTTCTAGGCACAAATTTTTTCCACACCTTCTAATTTGTCAACAAGCTTAATGCTTGCATATATCTTGAACTGGAGGTAAGAAAATGACCAAAATTGAAAGTGCCAAAAAATTAAATCTGAACTTACCAAGAGGTGCGTTGGGCAGAGGCAAGTATGTTGGAGATGTCATATTTCAAAAATTTCAAGTTTTACCCCTTGAAACTGGACCTGCACAAATATGGACTGGTACTTTTGGTACTGGTTCTGGTTTCCTAGTTTTCTGGTTTTCTAGTACTAGTAAAAACTAGGTTTTTACTTTCTAGAGGCTTTGACCACCGAAAAGGTGCACTCAAGTTGCCAATGAGTTTGCTAGGCTAGGGCACACTTCCCTAGATGGTTTTAGTCAGAAATTCCCTTCCAATAAAAAGCCCTAATTTTCTTGTACAACAACAGTGATGTTTTTGGTTACCCAGTGAAAGGTTCTCTACTCGGTTTAGCTCTGATACCATGTTAAAATTTAGAGATGTTATTAAGTTCTTTTCAATTTACTAGACAATAATAGCATAAGCAGGATCACTGAGAGAAACAAAATCACAAGGTACACAACATTTTCTCATGGGAAACCCTCATGGGGGAGAAAACCCAACAAAAACTTCCTTAATATAGATTGCAAATACAATGCCAAGATAAAAGACCAAACCACCAATAATATCCAAGACTGAGCAATGCACCTCTCTCTCCTTCTTTTGCAACTACAACTACCTTCAAAAGATGCGCACTTGTTGATTGAATGAGTGAGTGTGAGAAAGAGGCATCATCCTCTCTTATTTATACTAGATGGGAGGCGCTAGGGTTGTGTCTTTTCACCAAGCTGGGCTGACTTCTTCAACTAGTGGTTAAAACCACTTTAATTATCCCTAGGGGACGACTTTACAAAAAACACCATATAACTATGGTTTTACCAATCCAAAAAATGGGATTTGGTCTTATACAAAGCCCGACATGATCAATCCACAAAAGGGGATTTGATCTAAATTCAATTATAATTAGAATGTTCTTCCTAGTTATAATATTTCAACAAAAACTTCCTCAATAATAGATTGCCAATACAATGCCAAGACTAAAACCAAAACACCAAAGATAAATCAAGACTGAGCATACGCCTCTCTTCTCCTTCCTCCTGCAACTGCAACTCCCTTCAAGATATGTGCACTAGATGAGTGAGTGTGAGTGTGTTCAAACAAGGCACCATCCTCACATATAAATACTAGTTCAAGAGGCGCTAGGGTTATGTCTCTTCACTTGGTGGGGTCGACTTCTTCTAGAAGTGGTTAAAACCACTTTATAAATACTAGGGGATGACTTTACAAATACCACCATATAAATATAGTTTGACCAATCCACAAAAAGGGATTTTATCTTATACAAGACCCGACATGATCAAATTTCCACAAAAGGGATTTTATCTATTAAATAATAACTCAAATATAATTAGAATATTCTTCGAAGTTACAATATTTCAACACTCCCCCTTAACAAGAAGGGTATTCTACTGACATGACCCAATACAACATCATCGAGAGAAGGAGAGGGAAGCATCATCATCAACATATGGAACACTGATTGACACATCTATAAATCATCGAAAGTTTTTCTCATCATCAATATCATCATCGTTTACAACATGGAGCAGGAGTAACATCATCATCATCATCAGAATGAGGTTGAAACAACATCATCAACAACACGAAGCTAGAACAACATCATCAACAACACGAAGCTGGAAAAAAATCATCATCAACATGTGGCAATAGAATGAGGCAGGTGCATCAACAACAACTTTTGTGGTACTCTGATAGACCGTCCTTACCGGACCTTCAGAATTTGCCCAGGAATCATAAGATTCCCTACGATATAAAATCTTAACAAGCTACCACGTGGTACTCTGACAGACCGTCCTTACCAGACCTTTGGGATCTGCCTAGGAATCATAAGATCCCCTAGGATATAAAATCCTAATAGAGCTACTACTACTGACCATAGATGGCATATACATGCACAGGTACTCTGACAGGTCGTCCTTACCGAACCTTCGAGATCTACCCAGGGATGATCAATCCCCTAGGATATAAAATCCCAACGAAGCTACCAGTTGTTGGTCAGGATACCATAGTATCATCAACATCACTCCCCCTTTCGAGGGAGGTCCTTTCAGACAACACCAAGCTTGTCTCAAAAGTACTCAGAATTCACACGAGACAAAGGCTTGGCCAACACATCTACAATTTTCTCATCTGTGCCAACATATTGGAGCTTTATAGCTCCTCTTTGCACCATATCACGAATGTAGTGATACCGGATCTCTATGTGCTTTGAACTGTCATGGAACACTGGGTTCTTCGTCATCTTTATAAAACTTTGGTTATCACATAGAATCACGGTGGCTTCAATCTCCAGATCGGACAAACTTGTCAACAACTTCTGAAGCCACATGGCTTCACAATTGGCTGAACATGTTGCAATGTATTCCGCTTCTGTCATGCTGAGAGAAATACTGGATTGCTCCCTACTTTTCCATGAAGTCATGGCTGACCCCAAACTGAAACAACATCCTAAAGTGTTCTTTCTATATGAAGCACTTCCAACCCAATCTGAATCAGTATAACCATACAGTATGACATCATGATCTCTAGTATAATAGAGACCATAATCCAACATACCCTTAAGGTATCTCATCACATGCTTTGCAACTACAAGGTGAACAGGTCTGGGATCCACCAAATACTGACTCAAGGTGTTCACAACAAAGAATTTATCTAGCTTAGTATTCGTCAGATACATCAATGATCCAATAATCTGTCTGTATAGAGTAACATCAACCAACTCTGACAAAGTATCAACCAAGAGCTTCAAATTCATTTCCATGGGTGTGTTCATGGATTTACATTCCAACATGTCAAATCTCTTCAGTATTTCAACTGCATACTTCCCTTGGTTAAGGAAGATATTCTCTGGGCTTTGCCAAACTTCAAGACCTAAGAAATAATGCATCGGACCTAGGTCTTTCATATCAAACTCTGCAGTGAGCTTCTTCTTTCAATCTATGATGAGCTTTTCTTCTCATGTCAAGAATAAATCATCCACATATAGTAGAAATATAATTGGCTCATCATTCATAACCTTGAAGTATAGGTTAGGATCAACTTTACTCTTGGTAAAGCCCAAGCTTGTCAGGAAACTATCAATTCCACCATACCAAGCTCTAGGAGCTTGCTTCAACCTGTACAAAGCTTTCTTCAACCTGCATACATGAGTCTTTCTATCTTCAACTTCAAACCCTTGTGGTTGTTCTATATACACTTCTTCTTCAATAACACCATTCAAGAAAGTTGTTTTCACATCCATTTGGTGCAACTTCCACTTCATTTTTGCTGCAAAAGCTATGATGGTTCTGATAGAAGTGTATCTGGCTACATGAGCAAATGTTTTTCATAGTCAATACCTTCCTTTTGATAAAATCCACGAGCCACAAATCTTTCCTTATGTTTTTCAATGCTATTGTATGCTACATGTTTTATTTTGTATATTCACTTGGAAGATACCACATCTTTGTTCTTTGGTCTGGGAACTACTTCCCATACATCATTCTTCATAATGGACTGGTATTCTTCTGTCATGGTGTCCATCCATTCTTTCTTTTGAACAAATTCTTCAAATCAAGTAGGTTCCTTCTCTAAGAGATCACACATCAAGGACATATAGCTGGAGAGTGGCTTAGGTTTCTTGCTCTGTCTCATGGTTCCTTCTTGGGCACCATACTTCTCTGCATCTTGAATAAGTTCTCTCGCCCAAGCTGGCTTTCTCTTTTGAGAGATCGCCATACGGGGAGGTTCTTGAGATTCTATCATATCATGATCTTCTAGAATCCCATCATCAGGGGTAACTGTAACTTCCTTCACGGGCTCTGAAATTTTGGGGGCTACATGTTCTTCTTCATATACTTCTTCAACTTGGAATTTCTTTGATCTTTTGAGTGTTGCATCTTCATCAAAGGTTACATCTATGTTGATCTCAATATGATGGTAACTTGGTATGTAAATTATGAAGGACTTAGAGACCTCACAATATCCAACAAATATTCCCTTCTTTCCTGAAGGATCCAACTTAGTTCTCTTTTATTTTGGAATGTGTACAAATACTAGACAACTAAATATTTTGAGATGGATTACTTCTAGCTTCTTTCTGGCGAACATTTCTTCGGTAGTTTTGAATCCAAGTGCACTATGGGATAATCTGTTTTGGACATATACTATTCTTCTTATTGCTTCATCCCATAAGTGCATTGGAAGATCTTGATCGTGAATCATAGTCTTTACTGCTTCCATAATCGTTATATTCTTTCTTTCTACTAGAACATTTTGTTGAGGATTATAGGGAGTGGTGAGCTCCCTCTTAATCCCTACATCTCTGCAAAAGCTTCCAAATTCATTTGAAGTGTACTCTCATCCATTGTTTAACTTGAGTATCTTGATTTTCCTTTCAGAGAAGTTTTCTACCAAGGCTTCGAATTCCTTGAACTTTCCAAGTACTTCATCTGTTGACTTCAAGAAATAAACCCAAGTCTTATGACAGTAATCATCAATAAAGGATACATAGTATACATACCTTCTTAGAGAGGTTGATGGCATTAGACCTCATACATCTGAGTGGACAAATCCCAAAATTCTTGTTGCTTTACTGTCGCTCTTTGGAAAATGATTCTTTATGTTCTTTCCTTGTGCACATCCCTTGCATACACCTTCATGACCAACCTTTAGTTCTGGTAAACCTGTAACTACTTTGCTTACATATGGTAAGGCTTTGTAGTTGATGTGAGCTAGTCTTCTATGCCAACGTTCACAAGGACTTTCAGTAGACTGAGTCAAGGCTACATCTGAGTGACCTTTTAACTTGTACAAACCACCTTCTTTTGTTCCAATAACAATTGCATCTTCTATAGTTTTTCCTTTAGACCACATAAGAACTTCACCATCTATGAATGCAAACCTGAAACATTTCTTATCTAGGGATGAAATAGAAAGTAAGTTCTTTTTCAAACCTGGTACATAAAGTACATCCTTCATTCTCATCGAAGTTCCTGAATCAAGTTTGTAGGTGGCTTCTCCCATTCCTTTGATAGGGTACTGATAATCATCTCCAAGTGAAACTTTTTGGGGGAATTCCTTTTCTATAAATCTAGAGAGAGTGTCTTTCTGACCTATCATGTGCTTAGAGGCACCACTATATCTGAGCCAAGTATCCTCTCTAGGTGTCACATATCCTAAGAGAGCGGAAAACAAAACATATTCTTTAATCTCTTCTTTAGTTAACTTATTTGGTGGCTCCTCATCTTCAGTTGCATGGGCATGATGTCTTTTGTTATTTCTCCTATTGTATTCTTCCCTTCTGGCAGGACAATTCTTAGCAATGTGTCCCATCTGATCACAATGATAACATTGATAAGAGGAGAAATCTTTTCCCTTTCTTTGACCCTTATGATATTTCTGGAATCTCTTTGGAGAGTGAGATTCTTTATGAAAGTGGGTCTCATTTTGAAAATGAGACTTTTTCTTTCCACCCTTAGCATGAGAAACTAGGGCTTGATCTTCATCTCTTAATAGGGCGGATTCTCAGTTGGCCACTCTTGCTTCTTCTTGAACACATTCTTCCCATAAACTATCAAATTGGAGTTTCTCTTTTCTTGCACAAATAGTTTGGATGAAGGCATCCCAATGTCTTGTGAGACCATTAAGAGTTGTCATCACGAGTTCATATTCATCTAAGTTGTCTCCAATTTCCTCTCTCTGTTCCTTGAATTGAGAAACCCTATAGAAATAGTCTTGAACTGTTTCTCCTTTTTGCATCTTTGTATTCTTCAGTGGGGTTCTCAAGTTCATCTTCCAGTTGATGTTATTTCCTTCTTACATTCTGGTTAGGGCATCAAACATATATTTTGGACTATTCTTAGAAGACACTTGAGGGATCAAGATGTCTTTAATAGAGTCTGCAATTATCCTTTTAGCCGTAATCATATCCTTCTTGTACTTCTCTTTGTCTACATCTTCTTCGGGTTCCGGTACATTTTCTTTTATGAATTTTGCAAGGTCCTTTTCTTCAAGAATGAGTCCAATTTTGTACTTCTAGGCATGGAAATTTTCCACACCTTCTAACTTGTCAACAAGCTTGGTGCTTGTAGACATCTTGACTTGGAGCTAAGAAAATGACCATAAAATGAAAGTGCTCAAAAATTGAAACTGAGCTTACCAGGAAATGCGCTGGGTTGAGGTGATTTTGCTGGAGCTCACTGTTTTAGAAAATTCTAAGTTTTACCCCTTGAAACTTGACTTGCGAAATTATACAAGACCCGACATGATCAATCCACAAAAGGAGATTTGATCTATTAAATAATAACACAAATATAATTAGAATATTCTTCGAAGTTACAATATTTTAACAGTTTCATGAGACTATGAAAAGTGGAAAGGGCATTACAAAGGCCAAAGGGCATGACCAATAACTCATAGTAACTCTCATTAGTTCTAGAGATAGTCTTGGGAATGTCTTCCTCTTTCATATGTATCAGGTGGTAGACATAATGGAGATGAAGTTTGGTAAAGTATTGAGCACCACCCAATTCATCCAAAAGGTCATCAATGACAAGAATGAGAAATTTGTCTTTGATTGTGAGTTTGTTGAGGGCACGAAAATCAAGACACATATTCCAAGTGCCTTATTTCTTGAGTACCATGACTACCAGAGAAGAATAATGGTTGGTATTGGGACAAATTACGCCCACTTCTAGCAATTCTTGAACAAATTTCTCAATTTCATTTTTTGGGCAAAGAGATGACGATAAAGGCGAACATTGGAAGTAAGACTGCTTGGTAGTAGAGGAATGGAATGATCATGGACACCGTGGGAAGGGGGAATTCAATGGGGAGTGTTAAAAATAGTTTGGTGTCTAGAGAGTATAGATTGGAGGTCAGGGTGAAACAAGGGTGTCTCAAAGGTTTTAATGGAATGGAGTTAGGAAATAATGCCAAAATGACCTTTTTTTAGTATCTTTTCCATTCAGTGGGAACTGATGATCTCCGGTGAGTCTGTTGTGATGCATTGGAACTTATATTGTTGTCCCTCATATTCAAATTGCATGGTTAGGTCCTTAAAATCCATAAGGATGGGGCCAAGAGTGCATAACCATTCAACACCTAGCACAATGTCACAACCACCCATGTAGATAGAAAGCATATGAGATTTCAAGTGGTACTGACCAATTTTTAGGCACACATTTTCAAAATGCTCGTTGCATTTTATGGAACTTCCATTGCCAATCATGATTTGAAAATTGTTGATTGCACAAATATAACAATTGATTTCTTGAGCGATGCAGCGATGAATAAAATTATGGGTGTTTTCACTGTCAACCTGGATGATGACTTTCTATGCTTAATGTAGCCAATTAACTTTAGGGCTTGGGAAGCATAGAAGCCAGTGAGGGCATGCAGCAAAATCAACGGTTCAACATGTGGTGGATCAGAGGGATGAGTAAGATCATCTGCTTGGGGTATCTTTTCAACAGGGGAAACATCAACATCCTCATCAAAAACATCCTTAGAAATGGCCATAAAAATTTTATGTTATTTACACTTGTGCCCCGAAAAATATTTATCATCACAATTATAGTAAAGACCCTTGAGTTGGAGTTCAACCATTTATGCCCGAGTTAATTTCTGGATCTTGAGAAGAGTGGTCTGAGGAGGAGAATTGGTGGGTCTAGGGCGAGGAATAAAAGAGGGTTTTTTTTTTCTCTATGAAGAGACGACTTGGTGTGCCTCCTTGGTGCGTTTAGTAGCTTCCAACCAAGTCCGGGGGCAATCCATTAGGACCTAGGCATGGATTTTCATCATTTAAGCCAATGATAAAGAATTCCCTGAAGAAGGCATCTAACAAACCCTCTGTTCTGAAAGCCAAGAGTTCAAAGGTGGTTATAAAGTCTTCCACTGTGCCAGATTGCTTCTACTTGTTCAAATGACCCAAATGGTGTGTATTAGTGTCAAAGCATTCATAAAGCTCAACCACATACTGTGTCCAAGCAACATACCATTGGTGTGAATTTTTATGCCATTTCCACCATTGCTAATGTTCTGAATCCATATGAAGAACACCATAATGAAGTTTGGCCAATTCCTCAGTGATGCCATGTAAGGAGAAATAATGTTCCATTTGAGTGACTCGGCCTATGGGATCCGAACCATCAAATTTGTTCACCTTGACTCTGGGAAGACACAATTCACGATGAAGGTGATTGGAATGAGGGTTTTGGAAATGGGAAGATTCAACATCTTCTTGATAGGAAGGTCGCTCAAATGAGGAAGGGTTCATGGATCGACTCAACAATTTTTTAAGTGTCTTTGATGGAGGCATATTGGTCCTTGAGAGTAGAAACCAAGGAATTGAGGGAGCTAATGTCAGCATTGATGTCTGAGATGTCCTTCTTGTTTTGAGTGTCGTCTATGAGCAAGACAATGAGTTCTTGGTTGCGGGTGAGAGCCATTTGTGACTAGATAAAAATGGGCAAGTGGGTCTGTACATTAAAAAAAAGGTTACAGATGAGGAGTATCATTGTGAACGGGGAAAAGAGAGGAAACCAATGGGATAGGTGGAAAATAAGGGTGTCAAGAAGGGTGGGTGGGTCCATGGGAAAAAAGGATTACAAGTAATGGGTACCACACAATCAGGGCGAAGAGAGGAATCCAATGGGATAGGCCATAGATAAGGGTGTTGGGGGGACCGTTATACTCCTGTGGAGTTATACTCCAACCTGAAGAATACTGCAGTGACAAAATGCCTAGATTTTTAACAGGAAAAATTGTGTAGGAATTTTGCAACCATAATGCAAGAGGCAGGGTTGTGCGGAAAAATATCCTTTCTGTTCCTTTTTTGTTATATTATGTTTCCAAAGGTTAGGGTTTGTAGGGTTCCTACAGACAAGGGTTTTCCCTATGCTATAGCTCTCTGATATATGTGTGAGGTCGAACAATAGTACTCGACCCAATATATCAGGGCACCAACTAAGGAGGCTCGACCGTACCCTTAGTCGTACTACCCGATTACCCAGGTACCAGAGAGTATCTTCCCGAGCACTATTCTCAGTGTCACTATAGTAGTCAGGCGAGAAATCAAATGATCGAGAGTTGGTTTCATGAAACCTAGGGGACTCCTGATATACCTGACAGTAAATGGGAGTGATGGCCATCTACATATTTTGTCTGATGCAGTACTACTCGAAGGGGTACCAGCATGGGTTACAAAGGTTTCCAATAAGGTGGAACATTTGTTTCAAGTGACCCCGTGAAACCGTCTATATTTCATGCATGTAGTCTTCCCCAGTTGCAGTTTTACCCATTGAAGGATAGATCTTTGTGCTTTAAAGATGATGACAATACATGTCTTTACCCTAAAAAAACAATTTATGTAGAGGAAAGTGCTATGATACCACGTGTAAGGTACCAGATGTAATATAATAGGTAGAAACATAAATATTGCAGCAAATACCAGTGAAACAAAAAAATATAGACAATCACAACACCAAAAATGATAGCTTTATTAATAGAAAGCCAAGTTCACTTGCCACTTCAAGGGGGCAACCTCCAGCAGAGCAGAGCCCTATTACAATAATCCCCAAGACAAAACTTTCTCATACCTTCTACTCCTATTTATACTAATTCTATTTTCTAAAGAACATTCTAGAGGAAGATATTTCTAGAAGCGAAAAATTCTATTAAGTCTTCTTACCTTAGAGTTGTTCACATTATTAACTAGGCCTTATTTACTAATGTCGACCTTTATTACATGGAAAATATATTATTCTACCTACGTGATAAGTCAGGGAGGTTAGGTCCCTAATAGAAGAGCATAAGCCCCACCTTCTATCTGGGTTTTCTACCGTATCAAGTTTTCCAGGATATATCTTGTGTTCAATTGTGTGGATGGTGTGTATATTTTCATGTTCTTTCATTTTCATATTTAGATATTTTCATAAATCTAAGCAATAAGCTTCTAATAATAAATATGGGATCTATGAAGTTGGAATAAATACCTAATATATATCACTAGTTAAACCCTACAGGCGCAGCGTGAGGAACCAGGGCCGTAGGCCACCAGGGCCGAACCGTTTCTTCACAGCCTGTCTCGTCTTTTGCGCAACTTCTGAAGGGGAAGATTCCAGTGGAGGGTGTGGCGCTCGGCTTCCATTGAAGGAGCGCCGACGCTGGCCTACAGGACGAGGGGAGCGTTGTGTTTTTTAAAATCGCAGGTTTTGAAGGGGAGCGTCGAGAGCGAGCCAGCGCTCTCTTTACTGCCCAAAGGGAGCGCCAGGCCTGTAGTGGCCTTACGCTCGTTTCAATCTTGTGCTTCAACGCTACCGTGTACCCTTCAAAGAAGCGCCGACAAATGTAGACTAAACAAACGCGCCCCTGAGTTCTGAAAATTGACTCTGTCAATTTTTAACTACTTTTCAGAAGATTTCCCAGACGAAGCCTGATAGATCGGAGATCTTGGACTATTGGGAGCTAGTCTTCGCAATCCCGTGGATGTAGAGCTCCAGCAGAGACTCTCCAATGGATTCCAGCGGGGGCTTTGCCCCTCCTCTCAACCCGCCTCCGGAGATCACTGCATTCAAAGCACTGATTTCCGCAACCACAAAGCGCCCTCTCACGGCTAGTCAGCAGAAGTTCGTCAAGAAATTAGATTCGATCCCCACGGTAGCTCTTCCTGAAGAAGAGACATGCAAAGTTGCTCTGAATCTCGCTGAGAGAGGGTTAATAGGCCAGTTCACGGGCCTCTGGCCGTCCCCAAAGTCGGTAGAGGATTGGACTCAAAGAAACTGGTCACCCTTGATTAAAGAGGGGGTCAAGAGTTATTTTGTGGGCAAGGGGTTCTTCATATTCATCTTCGAAAACCCGGATGACAGAAGTCTAATTTTCAGAAACGACCCTTATTTCATGGGACCACAAGGACTGTACTTAAACAAATGGTCTCCCGACTTTGATCCCACTCAGGATGTACCTTCTGATGTTCCAGTGTGGGTGCGCCTTCCTCATCTTCCTCTACACTGCTGGAACCAAAAAACCTTCCAGATCATTGGCAACGCGCTCGGGAAATACATAGATCAAGCAGCAAGGAAAGATCAGTTCTCATGCGCTCGAATCTGTGTCGAAGTCGACCTAGAAGAGGGTTTGCCTAAAGCAATCAAGCTCACTGTTGCTGGGTGGACTCACATCCAGGAACTGGATTACGAGCAACTCCCTTTCAAATGCAAATACTGCCATGGTCATGGTCACTTCGCCAAGCACTGCAAGAAAAAAGCAGAGGAGCAAGCAGACAATACAAACGAGGATCAATGGACAATAGTACAAAAGAACGCCCACCAAAAAAAGGGAAATGGCAAAAGGCATAYTGCAGGAGCTCCAGGCAGCTCCAAGAACAATCAAGAAAAGGACGCAACACCGAAGGAATTAGAAAACACTCAGAACAACCCAGCAGGAGCGACTAAGGAAAATCAGGTGCAAACAGAAGCCCCTCCACTCAACGAAGAAGGGGGAGCAACTATACAGGTAGAGGCCTCACAAGGCATCCCTCTCATTCCCTCTTATGCTGAAATAACAAGGAAAAAACAAGTGGAAAGCACCGGTTCTTCAGAGGATGAAACCTTTGAGCGCCCCTCCAAAAGAGCAGGCAGGAAATCCCGCAAATAATTAAGGGAAGAGGAAGCAGAGAGACTCAAAGTACAAGGAAGTCAATCCACCATAGAAATGTCCATCGGCAGAAACACCAGATCAAGGCCTACAAAGGGAGGCCTTTCCCCCTCCTCTTAAGTAATCATGAAGCTCACCTCTTGAAATTGCAGAGGACTAGGGAACGCTTCCAAAGCTGAAGCAGTTATGGACCTCCAGAAAATAGAACCTACAGATATCCTCATGCTCCAAGAGACTAAGATAGAAGACCGAATGCTACTAGACATCAGCAAATCAAAGTGGAAGAAGAGTGTTGGCAAAGCAGTAAGTTCAAGGGGCTCTTCCGGAGGGCTGGCAACTCTTTGGACAGAAGATGCATTTTTGCTTAACAAATCTCATGAAACCCAACACTGGATCTTC